>WEIU01004035.1:832285-852667 GCA_013389925.1 Aegithalos caudatus
GGAAGGGAAGGGAAGGGAAGGGAAGGGAAGGGAAGGGAAGGGAAGTCCAAAACCCCACACATTCTTCCACCTGTGTTCCTCTGGCATTCTTTCAGAAACTAAAGTTCACAGATAGATTTTGAAGGAGGAGTTTGTCCTCCAGCTTTAATGATGATGACAGAAACAGTCCCTGTAAAATTTTGTTTTTATAGGAAAGTCAAGTTACCTTTATCCATTCACCCAGCACACAATGCCTGTGTACGGCAGGACAGTGCCAGACACAAGCTCTGCTTCCCAAAATCATGAGGTTGTGCAGCAAATTTTGAGATTTTTTCAAGAGATTTAGGAAAATAAAATTAAAGACAAAATCCCCAAAAATGTGACTCCTAAACATCAGGAGTAGTTCCCAGTATTTTAAAGACTTGTGATATTAGATGTATTTTTGGGTTTGGGATGCTCATTTTGGTCTTCTTGTGGGAGGAGGAATCCCTAATTTATTGTTCCTTCCACTGTCTGCCAAACCTTGAATGAAACACTGGCAACCTTTCCTTGGCTGTGATACTGTTAAAAATAAATTTTAAATTTTCTCTTTTTATGCTTTAAGAACCTGGTCACCCTACTGGTAATTTAATTTTCCTACCTTCAGACACATTCAGTTTATGGTCAATAAAACCTCCATTAAGCTCTTTCAGTGCCCTATAAAGCTGATTTAATCTTGAAATAAAAAGCCAACAAACAACACGTGCTCCTGCATTTCAAGCACCGAATAATCTGACATGAAAAAATTGCTTAATTTCTGGAAGATTACAACAGTTTTACCCAGCTATCAAAACCAAACAACAGAAAATCCCAAACTCCAAAACAAAATACAATCTTTAAATAAACAGAAGTCACACCTAAGTATCTTTGAAAAACACAAAAGAACCTTTGTACTGTGCCAAAGGGTACAAGCAAAATAAGCAGATTTTTGCCTAAGCCAGGAAAGGCCTCGTTCCCTTGTTTAATTATTACCTCTTTTCGTGCTTTTCCTCAACAAGCAGAGATAGCTTTTAAGCCACCTTAGAAACATTAATTTTTTCTTCCCAAAGTGACACTATATTCCCTCCATGATAGGCATCCTACAACCTTTTGAAAGCTGCATGAAGTTCAACAGAGTAAGAGTTTGATCTCTGTTCCAGAAGTTAGTAGTTTATTAACAGAGCTGCACCTGTAGAGACACTAGACAAGTACCTCAACCGCATGTGTCTTTTTATGTCAGAAACAACTTTTGTTCTTTCCCAAGATGTTATAGTCAGAATTTGCTCCCAGATTATTTTCTGAAGACACCTGCAGATTTTTCTCTGTCTAGAGTAGCTCTCCTCTCAAACAAGCTGCCACCACCAAGACAGCATGTGTGTCTCCAGTGATCCAAAAATAGCAAGTCACTTGGAGCTCATTTAGGGGTGAAAGGTATTGCTAAAATAAACATAAATTTCAGCTTTCTTTTAAAAAATAAACTCCTCTAGCACTGTTAGTATTAGGAAGTCTGAATGTATTAGGTGAGCGCATTGTGTTCAGGCTTAGAGCATAAATAAAAACACACCCAAATGTATTAACACCCTTCTTCCCACCAAAATGAGATTTTGGGATACTTGATAGTACCTAGATGAGCACATAGCAAGGGATCATTGCATCTACCTCAGTATTTTTCTGGTGTTTGAGTTGGTAATGTGACTATGACTCTCACAGAGCCATAATTCACAGAAAACCATTTTGAAGACTCCCTTATTCACATGCCTGGCTATGTAAATAGCTGCATTTGTGTTATTTCATTATCTGACTTACTTAGATTACTGCCTAACAAAAGAAACTCACACTCTGAAGGGCAGAAGGGGACATTACCACATCCATCCTATCAATGCCCTACTCCCATATTAGGCTTCTGAGAGATTTGAATCAAAACATGAAAATTACATTTCCATCCTGTATCATGAAAATGTGAGTGAAAACCACAGACCAATGTCCCCTCAACTATCATGGGATGAGGTGAGCCCCATGCTGAGTGAGTTCAGTGACTGTGGAGTAGTATCTGTAAAATTTTACCTGTGTGGTTTGAAAACTGGACAGAGTTCACCGTATCAACTTCAAATCCCAAAACCTGTAACAGAACACAGGAATATTTCCTTTACTCACACAACTTGGTTAATACATTACCCACATCACAAAACACTGGGAAGAACTCCTTGCCTTCCAGCAAATACTTAAAAATCTTGGGAGCTGAGTCAAGGAACATGCAACATAAACAAACAGCACAGTGCTCTACTACTGCAACAAACAGGGAACAGAAGTGCTGCTGGCAACAGCACCAACAAAAACACAGCTCAGGATCCTCAGGCTGGAGTTCATCTGGGGATAAGGACAGAGAGGCTGGTCCAGCAGCAAGCACTGAAACCTTGAAGAAAGCCTTGGCTGGCCTTTCTTGGCAAGAAAAGAAGTACAAGGTAGTAAATTAATGCACAATATGGAGGGATGGCGCTGTGGGCATTCCAGAAAATCAATTTTTCTAAGTTTTCTAAAAGGATCTTTAAAAGGGATCAATATTACCACTGATCTCACAATCAGTTCCTTTACAACTAGAAGAGAACAGAAAGAAGTCATGGAGAATTAATTTGGGGTAAGATTGGGCAATAAAGGGGAGAAACAAACAGAATAAAAAAAACCCTAAAGCATCTTCTGAAAGCCACCTGCTACATTGCATTACAGGCAATCCAAATACTGAAATACCCGATAATTTCCTAGTGCAATCAACAAATATTCTTGTTGCCCAAAAATACATAAATAACATGAAAATAAGAGCATCCAATCAGGAGAAAACTAATGAGGATTTTTAGCCTGACAATACCTGTTTAATACAGACAGGCACTGCTAGTCAAGCCATTTTTAGACATTTTTATGTGTCACACAAGGAATTCTAATGCAAAAACGACATTAACAATCTGACGCCGAGTCTTTGTTTCCACATCCAGCTTGCTGTGAGTAAGAAATCTCCTCCAAAGAAGTGCTGCTATGTATGGCTCAGTGAGTCATGCTGGGAGATAAGAGGAATGATGCACCACTGTGTATGATCCTCTTGCAGGCAATTTGCTGGGAGCGGGGAGCGAGCGAACAAAGCTTTTCCAGTCACGTTTTCCAGAGAGAATCACGCCTCTCCCTTTTTTTGTCAGCAAAAGGCAACTCCTTCGCATAGATTAAAAGCTTTTTGGGTGTCTGGTGCCAGACATCAGGCTTTCCCTGTGCCTGTACTTTCCCTGTGATAAGCCCTTTATTCCAATACCTGGCTACAAGATGAAGCTACGTGCTGTGACAGGTCGTTCCTTCTGCCTGCAGGTGCTACTCTTCTGTTGTTTCACAGCTCACGTCCACACAGGTCTTTGTAGAACAAATCTCTTATTTCAATATTTAATAGAGGTTTCTGTTCCTTCCTGACCAGAAAGCAAAGTAATTTTGGATTAATGGTACACGGAATGCTGCATTACCTCAAACTGACCAGGTTCAAGTTAAGCTCAGTACCTTTGCTCTGCCCAGGTTCTTGTTTCACCTTGGTGGATTTTATTTTAAAGTCCCAGGAACTGAATGGTTGGGAACATGACAACACTGTTATGACCTTAACCTTGATGTCTGGATGTGCTCTTCAAGGAAATAAATGTGAATATGGCCTCTAACCAGACTGTCAGCCCATAATAAATTCTCTTCCCTGTAATGAACAGACCTAAGTTGTTCCTTAAAGTATCCTGGCAATAACTGTGAATTAATCAATTTCTCTGCAATATTCAGATCACGTCTCTCCAACTACTTAACCCCTCAGACTACAGAACACAATTACTGTGATTTAGTGACTAATCAGGTTTACACTCAGTGCTTTAGGGAAGGAGAGCACACACAACTGCTGCAGGCAGGGCAATTCTGCAACGCTGGTCAGCACTGTCCCAGATGATGGCCTCCAAGATGAGCAATCCTTCTTTTGTGTTTTCCCCAGCAATAGTCAATAATTTGATTTCTCAACCAGGTTTTCCACAGGATTAGGGATTTTTGGTTTGTTTTGGCCAGTTAAGCTGCTTCAACCAAAAGATGGAAAAGTACAAGGAAGGCCACCTCTCTTGGGAGATAGACAGGTGCCAAGTTAGCTTGGAGGTACACTTGGTAAAACAGTAAATAAAATGCTTTGGAGAGTGGATGAAAAGCCACAGACAGCTCAAATTCTGTAAAGGACCTTGATATTCTCACTTTTCTCATCACACCAAAACAGGCTAAAAAACCCTTTAAAGGTCTCCATAAGAATCACTTACTGGTGTTAATCTACTCTGTCAGAGTTTCAAATTTCCTCCGAAGTTTTGTTTTGAATAAACACTATCACTGAAATCTAACACACCTAATTTTGAAACCTGATTCAACCCTCAAAATAACTCACAGTTACTCCGACGCATTTCCTTTTATAAAGGTGTTTACTAAGGCCTAGGTTTAGCATTAGCAGTAGAATAATCACAAAGAATGTTGAAGCCACGTTAAGCCAAGTTGTGTTTAAGGCAAACTGCATTGCAAAGTCCTACAGAATTCAGTCACCAGAAGTCAACCTGAAAACAGGATTGAGGTGATAAAAGCAGCTTTTCACAGCAATCATCTCTTCCAGGACTAGAGAAAAAACTGTGCCTTTATTTTGGTTTGCATAACTCATTTTAACAACCCAATCATTTCTAGTGGATAAGGAAGTGTTTTCTTCCTCCAACCAACAATTAAAACCCAGTGTTATTGACTGTCATCCTTCACACCTAAAGGACATCAGAGATAGTTTCTAATGCACTGAATGACACTTTCCTTGCTTACAAAGGGAATTTTGTTCAAAAGGTGTCTTGTTAAACCTTTTTAATACATACTCATACTTTTAATTCCTTGGGCAAAGCGAACTAAAAACACTGGTTTTGATTTTTTTTTTAATTAATTAAGAATTTCTATTCAAACCAGAGGTTAAATAAATATCAAGTGAAAGTTAATTAGAAATACATTATTTTTGTATGTACAGACCTAGAAAACTGAGAACAGAACAAATTAATTGAATGAGACAAATCATACTAAAAATAATAGTCAATCTCTCATATATGCACACCAAAGTAGCAACTATGACCTGAAAATATATATTCAGTAGGATATAAAAATGTTCCTACTGAGATAAACCACTAAGAATCAACCTTTTCTTCAGAAAACTACCAGAAAGTAAAAATTCAATCCAGGACTAAACTCAAACTCAATATATAAGATTTTTTGCATGTGTACACACATATGTGTTCCTTGTACCTCTGTGTAAATAAATTGAAGGACTGACCTCACTTGGATTTTGCCTGTGGCAGAACAAGTCGTATTTGATCAGCATCAGGACTGAGCTTACAAAGAAATGAACTTTTTCATGATTAATTTTTGTTTCCCTACACCAGCTTTAGTCCATACCTGTGCTACCTCCCCTGCTCCTTACAGCAAGGGTCCTGTGGTGATATTGCAGCCTCTGGTTTGAGACCTGTAGGTGACATCAGACACTCTGCAAGTGTCCAAGGGCTCCAGCTGCCAGGGACACACCACCCTACACTGCCACCATCCCCTGACCTGGATCATCTTCTCCCCTACACGCCCTGCAGGACACAACAATTCCAAATTTCCAGCTCTGCTGTCAGCCTGTGTGAGTATCATTTGCCCACAGAACTGGAAACCTTGGGCAAATCTAAACCCAGAGCCAGTGTGGGTAAGGATGATAAGAGCTCTTCCAAGGTAAAGGATGACTGAGTCCATCCTAAATCTCTCAGCCTGCAGTTTAAGCACGTGCCAAATGTTGTTCTTTGTAAGACCCAAACTGTAAGACCCAAAGCACAGTTGCCTGGACCACATCATACAGTGATATTTGCAACTGAAATCTTAAAAGAAAAATGGGCAAAATAAACGTATTTTTTAAGTATCTTCAAATAAAAGAGGCAGAACTGTTATACTTCTAAAATTAAATCACAAAACAGTGAAACTAGAGGAGTTCTGTCCTTGGAAGGCATGGCTGGCAGACTTGTGCAACACGTTTCAGAAAAATATTTGCAAGACTAAATCCAAGTACACACACCAGAGCAGAGCACATTAGAGGAAACAATCAGCATGAGGCACATTAGGCATGACATCAAATTCAGCTGAGTTCTTCATCACAGGTAACTGAAGAAAGGAACAAATGTCATCCAGTTCTTCCCCCAGGTGCTTTCCCAGCCTTGCAAAGAGAAAGTGGGACCAGGGCAAGGATGTGGTCTAGAAAACTATCCAAATGCACCCCTTCAAAATAGCAAATACTCAGGGGAAAAATCAATGCACAAGAAAGGAAGAGACTTCAAAATACATGGACAACCTCTAAAGGTGTTGGCTCTTTTGGAAAAGAGCTGGAATGAGCTAGTTTTCCTAAAAGCCAGAAGTAATTTAAACTTATGCCCTAAATAAAAAGCCAAGAAATGAGTCTCCTTCAGGATTAAAATTTTACAAGAGACACCAGTTGTTTCACTAGTAGAGCAACCTAAAGGCCCAGACAGACAGAAAATGTCTTGAATTGTGTAAGTTACATAAACAACTGGATCTCAGTTACAGTTCACCTCTAATCACGCAACCCTTTGGACTTTGCCACTGTGCTGTGTTAATTACAGCTTTGTTTAAAATTTGCAGTCTCTCTTCCCATTCCTTCCAGAAAACACTACAACCACATAAACACTAAAATGTGTTACTTTATCACCACAACAAACCATTGCCTAAGTTTGTTAAAAATCAAACACTACAAACATACATTCCAGAGGAGAGTCTCAGTTGTTATGAAAAGAGGAGGCTGAAGAACAAGAAGAAAACCATTTCACAGTATGGAAAATTGTGAGTGTAGCAACAGAGAAATGAGCAGGAAGATTTTGAAGCAAATGCAACATCTGAAATTCAGTTTTAATGATTGCCAACCTTTATGTTTATATTTGTATAATCTACATTATGTACCAATGGTCTGGAGACAAATAAAGGTAGTCATTTTTACCTCCTAATCCTACTTGGTATCTGATTATTAACACCACTTGAGTCAGAAAACTGTTAATTTCAAAGATTAGTTATGCCTCAGAGTAAATATTAATATAATTTCTCATTTAATAATTTTATTTACTCTGAGAAATGTGAAAAGCTGTTATTGAACTGCTTCTGTTTAAATTTGTATTGCAGCTTTACTATGCTCCTGCAGGGGGAAAGATACATTTCCAGAACTGTCACATGTTTTGTAGTACTCAAGGAATTCTCCTTTTTTCATTGCTTGTATGCAGTCTGTGGAGGAAAAAAGTATTATGGCTTTCCTTAAGAGAGAAATATCTTACCTCTCCTAAGTGTGTGAGAAAAACTGTCACTTGAATTACAGAAATGTCTGCACTGAACTAAGTTTTAGTGGTTTCCAAGTTACTAAACATTAGAAAAAACCAACCTAACAAAAAATTCCCAATGCATTATATGTACATATTCAGAGGAAGGTTTTCAAGATCCAACAAGGATAAACCTCTGAGTAGCCTGGGCTGAATTTAGTGCTGCCCAAGCTTTGAGCCAGAGGCTCCTGAGGGTCCACTCCATTATCCAGTGACACAATTACCTACAAAAAACTCAGTTTTATCCATTGTAGAACTCCATGTGTAAAATCACACAAAATACCACCACCAGCTCCCCAACCTAAAGTTCTGGCTCTAAGGATAAAGCCCAGGGTACTCTATGTTTATACTATTATCTATGCCAGCTTTGACAGTAAAGATAATAACATGCTTTGCTGTTAAATGACCAGTGGACCAATTTAACTAGACTGCTTTAGTTTGTCCTTAATTTAAACAACCTTAGAGAACAATGGCCTAGTTCTGCAAGAATGAAATTCAATTAAAACCACCACTCTATTCTGAACATGACCAGTATATATTGCCCTCTTAGGGCACTGGCTTTGTGCCTCCAGTGACATTTCATTTTAAGGTTTGAAATTAAAACCACAAAGCAGTAATGCAGCTCAAGTTCAAGGAAAAAACTGGAATGAGGAAAAGGCAGAGGGAAAAGAAAAAAACAGAAGAGTGTAAAGAAAGAAAAAACTCAAAGTTTGTTTAAAACCACATTGTGTAGACCAGCATGCATGTTTCTGCCACAGTATTTATGTTCCTGATCCATGATCACAGGTTGTTATCTACATTTCATGGAATAAAGGCACAACCTCCATCCAAATTATTCAGTTCCTTCAAAGTTCTTAATTTTGGAAAAACTTAACTTTACCATACTAGGACACATCAAAACCAATTTTCTCATATGAGTCCCCAAACAAAATGGTTTGTAAACTACAAATTTGGGGAAATTATCAGCAATTGAAGTTGTTAATCAAGTTCAGCCAGTCATTCATACAAATTGTTTTATTGTGAACACAAGGCATCTTGGTTTTTTAATGATCTGAGCTACAAATGTGCCAAAGGTAAAAGTCTCACAACTCTAGAAGATGAGTTTATCTCCAAGGGAAACACAGTTTGACAGGAAAAGGGTACAGAAAATTGGTTACAAGGTAAGAAGGAACAAGGTTCTGCTAATCAGGAGAAGAGAACCTTTGAGACTCCACTTCTGAAAGGAGGTTTTGACTTTCATGCATCCAGTTCTCCCCAAAATAAATGCAGCCTTGTATTATAACACTTAAATTCCTTGCACCTCAACTCTTCTGCTTTGCAACAAGATACATTTTTTGTAAGTAAAACTTTAATGAAAAAAGGATGACTCTTCCTCTAATTAATATTCAAATGATGAACCATCCAAGGCATGTCCCATCCTTTCTGCTAACAAATGGTAACATTGATGAGTTGGAGCACAGTAGGAGTAAATACTAAAAAACAAAAAGTACAATAGACATCATCAAACAAACCAAAACCACCCCCTCTCTCAGCCTGCCCTTGTAAGAGACATCACCCAGTCTTCTAATCATCACACTGTGAATTTGCCTCTAATTTTCAAAAATTAATGCCAGCACATGACAAACCATGGGGTTCTACAGAAAGAAAAAAAGTCCTCACCTTCAACAGCCAGTCAAACCTTCCAAGCACTTTGATTAATATAATTTAAAGCACACAGCATCATTTTAAAAAACAAGTGAATATTTAAGAGCAAATCCTACATCTCAAATATATACAAATGCACAAAATACAAATATTCCCCCTGTCCCAATTGTTTTATTAACACCCTGTGAGGTTTATCCCAACTGTGGCATCAGTCAAAGGACAAATTTTTATATAATAAAGATGTACATAAATCAAGGGGGTTACCAAGCCTTAACTAGACACAATGTATGAGGAATTTTCAAGAAATCTTGTGGTAAGACTCCAAATTTCTGACTTTTATCAGAGCATGTGTACAGCTCACAAACTGAATTAGCCAGGAATGCCTGTATTTGTGTAAAAAAATGCTGTATCACATAATCCAAAGCCAATCTATTTCTTCCAACATTTTAATATATATTAAACCCAATCTTAATTAAAAGACATTAACAGAATTAATTTTCCTACCACCATTAAAATTACCCTGTCAAATTAGAGTAATTGGGGTTTGGGGTGTTTTTTACCAAGTAATGGCAGCAATAATTTGCAATAAGAAAGTCTTTGTGTCAGGCCATAAATTGCTGTATGTATCCATTGTACTACAATCTGTTTGCATTAATGTCCTGCAGTTTGGAATTTCATCTCACACAGCCATCACTGCATCTCCAGTGAACACCACTGTATTCCTCTGAAGATGTCATAGAAACATGTTTTAAAAGGCTGAATTTCTGTAATCAAACTAATTTGGAATGGGAGAAAGAAAAAAATTTCCCAGTTGCAGCTTGTGCCTCTCGCTGTGTGCCAGCTCTTTCACTTAATTGCATCTCCTTCCATTTGCTGCTGAATCAAAAAACATACATTGTACTGGGTGCAGAAAAGTAAAAACACTAATTCAGTTTGAGAACTAGGAACTTGGGGGAAAAAGAAAAGGCATGTCCTGACAATTAGTGAAGCAGGAATAATTGCTGGCGTGGGCTGATAAACTGAACTGAAACTTGCTATTGACTAACCCAATCTCTTTTTTCTCTGAGCTTTTAATAAAGCACATCAAATATCTAAAGAGAACTCTGTACTTACAATATAGTTGTATATTGGTGCAGCATTTGACAAGGCACTGCAAAGAAAAATCATTAGGATATTGGAGATTTTGTGCCAGGATAAAAACACTAGAGCAAATAAACTGGGGTCAGGGATGCTGGACACATTATTGGTGATTTATGAATGGACCACTTCAAATTCTGAGGTTAGAAATAGACAATTACAAAACAAACAGTAAAAAATATACACCAGAAGACCTTGAGAAAAAGGCACCATAATGGAAGAAGGATATTAAGCTATTAGAGAGCATCCAAAGGAGGGCTACAAAGATGGGGAAGGGTCTGGAGGGGAAGCCTTGTGAGGAGCATCTGAAGGGACTGGGGTTGTTCAGCCTGGAGGAGACAGAGGGAAACAGGGGCAGGCACTGATCTCTGTTCTGTGGTGACACTGACAGGACCTAAGGGAACGGCCTGAAATTGTGCCAGGGCAGGTTTGGGTAGGATATCAGGAAAGGATTCTTCCCCCCAGAGGGTGGTTGGGCACTGAACAGGGCTTGTCTCTTCAGTGACACTCCTTTTTTACCTATGATCAACTGCATACCCATTTTCAGGATTTACAAGCTGACTTCAGCACTGGACACCACACAGGACATTGTAAAGACTGGAGCAGAAAACAAATCCTCCCTCTTCTGCCAGAGCAGACTACAATTTTTGTCACAGTGTTCTGGCAAAATTGGTACTCAATGAAAATTTGCTGATGGGCTGATCTAGCTGTAATATCATGACCAACTGAACAGAAAAGACTAGAACAGCCTGAGACTGCAGTGAATCTCTTCTCAAATAATTTCTTGATTTTTCTGAAAAGGCTTGCAATGCAAGTACTTATCTGAATCGTAATTAGGCCAAATTCAAGATTATCTAGTAATGCCTTGAGGATGCTTTTCCAAAGCAGTCTTGGAGACACAGGAGTATTCAGAGCAAATTCAGAGCAAATACTACAATGTCACTAATTTTTCTTTGCACCTGGACAGATTAATTGGCATGCACTACTAACTGTTAAATGCAAAACACTCTGATGACATAAAATAAATCCCTTCATCAAAATTCCCCTCAGCCATTTTATTCAGCACTAAGAAATTCCTTGTTCTACATCATGACCATTTCCATAGGCTACTCTAACAAATAGCCTCTTGCCTGCAAGATATACACCCTCCTCAGCAATACTCCCTGCATCACAACAGTTCTAGGTCAGCACTGAGACTGCAGGGTCAGAAGATTTGTGGTAGAGCTGCTCTATTGACCTTTCTATGGACAGGAGGCCATTCCTGCCATCTGGAATGGTATTAAGTGATGGATCTGTAAGACACCCATTTATAAAGGTTAAGGTCCATGAAAGGCAAGAAAAAACATGTTCCTGATGCTGTTTTCCCCTTCATTCTTCCCACTAAAGGACAAACATAAAAATAGCAGAACAAGGTGGTGCTGGGGGTCTCTCTGTTTGTCTTCCACCCAAGAAACATATTCCACCTGAGACTCTGCTGTTAGGCAACAGTGACTTCAGATCCTGATTTTAAATGGAGAAGTAGGTTCACTGCAGATTTCAGATTCATCATCTTCATGCTGCTTCCTTCTACACTTGGATGTAATTTGACAAAAACACCATACTGTCACTGCAAACTCCTGCCAGCTGGAATCCTGCAGTGCTACATGAGGAAGTTTGCAAACACTGATAAGGAGAGGCAGACACAGACAGCAGCAATAGGTTCAACAGGCGTGGAAATTATCTCTTATTTTAGTGAATGAAATGGTGCAGGAGGAGGATCCCACAGCACATTCTTTTCCTCTGATTTTTACTTTATTTTTAGTCCTGCTGTTCATATTTTGGGTAGCCAGGTCCCCAACCAACAGTTCATTAGCAAGATGTGGGCAAGCACATTTTGTACATCTAAAGTGGAGTTATCCTATGAGAGAGATTTGTTTTATCCAGCACATGCTTCTTTATGTGGACTTCTTAGGTAGACTGTGAACGGATCCCACTCTCCTACCAAAGGTTTAGACATTATATTGCATGGTGAGAGATACTTGAAAAAACAGGAAACAGCTCTCTGAAGGAGGTGCCACACTAAGTGAAGATCAGACCAAGGCTACACACAGGAAGAAGGAAGCTAACAGAGAGCGGATGTCTCACCACATCCTTCAGAATAAACAAGGTGTCTTAGAGAAGAGTTTCCTTCAGCAGACACCAGGTAAAGGAGCCTGGGGCCACACTAAGTAAAGATCAGACCAAGGCCACACACAGGAAGAAGTAGGCTAACAGAGAGTGGATGTCTCACCACATCCTTCAGAATAAACAAGGTGTCTTAGAGAAGAGTTTCCTTCAGCAGACACCAGGTGCAGGAACCTGGGGCTTGCTCCTGCCCTGGCACCTCAGCTATGCCCAAAAAGCTGCCTGTGGGGCTGTGTTAGGGAACTGCTTCAGGAAATTGGCTCACAAAATAAATGCACGCTTTCTTCTTTTCCGTTTTTGCCAAGTCATTTATAACCTGGATGGCTTCTCAGAGCAGTTTACCACATGGTCTCACAAAATGACTTTCCTTGGAGCATTGAAGTGGACACAAAACAGTGCAGGTGGAAGGACCAGCTGGCAGCAGTAAGACCAGAGGAAATATTTCTCAATCTGGCTTCTCTACTGAAACCAGCAGATTTCAGCACCCTAGAGGGCAGGTGACAATATAAAACTGCTCAAATTTAAACACTAGCTTGCCATGTATTTGTTTGGCTGTTGTATGAATGGGCAGAGGCACAATGTTACTTCCATTAACTACAGTGAGAACAAAACAGCTGGGTTTTTAAAAAACTTATGTTTTCATTTTTGTTAAATGCTAAGAGTTGTGTTGATAGTTTCTCACAGTTAGTGTGGTGTTCACCCCTGGGAGCCAGGGCCTGTATCCTGCCAGAAAAATGTGAGTAACCACAGGGAAGATGGATGGGAAAAGAGTTTTTCTTCAGTGTAACCTTGAGCAGTAGTACTCACCATTCAAACAAAAAAGTCATAAAATACACAGATTTGTGTAATATATATATATATATATTTTCTAGATTTAGGCCATACTTTCCTAAACACATGACCATAAGCTCCAGTGCTGCAATTCTGCACAACAGTATTAAATTTTGAGAATTTAGCCAACAATTTTTTTTTCTGCTGTAACTAATTTTCTTTTTCTTTCTCCTTAGAGAAGATGGAGACAGAATTACCATGTTGAGCAGCTATAAAGAAACATGGTAAAATTCAGGAAAAAAAACCCCAAATTACTTAGTGTTAAAAGTAAGGGGAAAAATGAAAGATATTGGCTAGCAATCTGACAAATGAAGTAAGAAAAAGTGTTGCTGTGCTCTGATATTGTGGGACAGATCACACTTTGGATGTCTGCACTTCTTTGGATGTTTCCAACGTTCTTGAAGACAGTCCTGGATTCCTCCCTTCAGCTTATTAATGTCATTGATAGCTGTGCTATCCTTGCTGGAGATTTCCACATAGATCCTCTTCTGAGAGGCAGAACATGAGTGACCCCCACAGTGGGGAGAAAGGCAAAAGCTGTGGCCAGACTGGAAGAGTTCTGCAGGTCAGGAAAATCATTTTCTGCTGGTTTTGGGAGCAACTGCATCCATAGATAAAAAAGCAGGCCTCCAGCTTTTGTTCTGCCACAGGGTAGAGACTTTCCATTTTCCAGTGTGTGCTCCAGCACCTCCTCAATCCCACACATCCAGCTGGCAAGAGGTGCTTTGCATTCCCAAGACAGCAAAGTTAAATCACCATGCAAGGATTTCTACTCAGCCCAAACTACTCCATATGCTTAAAATTTACAAAGTATGAGAGACGGTGAAGAGAAGTTTGTTTTGTTTTTAAATGAACCACAGAAGAGGTTTTGGTGCCTCAGTTCTCTCTCTTGCTCTATGGATAATTGTTCCAGGTGTTAAGGGAACTGGAGCTCCGAGGTGTCACGGATGAATTAACATGAACAAATACCAGTCCTGAACAAAGGCTTGAAAAATTCCAAGTAGATCAGCACAGTAATATTTTTTTTAGTTATGATAAGTCACCCAACGCTGCCAGGCCAGGAGATGATGAACAAGTCTGGTTTCTCCTGGGGCTCACATTATCTATCAGCACAGACCTCCCTGGCACGTTTCAAACATTATGCTCATCATATATAAATATTTTCTCCTCTGCACATATTACTATGCAGCTGAACACTCCACTGCATATAGTAATTTCAGAAGAATGGACATTTTATGTCCCAAGACTAATGTCCAGCTCCTCACATTAACCTTGCCTCACCAATTCCAGCCTGTTTTCCATACAACACGAGCAAGTGAAGTGGAACCTCCACTTGCATCCATTCAGCCTAAAGAAGCTAAAAATACCTGCCTGGTATGTGTTCAGTCAGCCATGGATAATGCTGTATCCCTTATCTAAAATGACTAAATATGCTTTTCATCATTTTTTGGATATAAATAGAAAAAGTGAATAGTAAAAGACAGCAGTTTATTTAAAGGAAGATTCTAGAGAGCTACCAGTAACTTTGTATGTTCTCTGTTTTTCTCAAGTGTACCTTTGTACAATTTGCATGTATATGTAATTAAAGATTCATTTTATTATTTCAAGTATACTTTTGTTTTTAATACATTTCCATAGATTTTAACATTTTTTTTTCCTTTCCCCAGAAACCTGATCACTCCTCACTCTGTTATCTCTCCCTTTTTGGTTATAGACAAAAAAATATTCTCTGATCTGGAGATTTAATTTGGAGCAGAAATAAGACATCAAATACTGGAAAGATTTTTTAAAAATCTAAGACTTAAAGAGAGAAAATAAGGTCATTCCTAATATAAAAATGCCTTAAGCAAGTAAACACTTGCTACTGAGTCTCTGAGTACATTATACTCCCCACACAAACAGTGCAAATCCACCTCTAGGCAAGGTTTTCCAGTCTTTTAATAAGATTTGCAATTTCGTGACAGCTCAATTTTTTTTCCCAAAGACAGTGGGTGAATCAGGGTAAAGTATTTTTGCTTTCTCTCAAGACAAATATTTGCATGTACTTGCAGACACCAAACAGGATCCTCCTTCATCTTTTCCCTTTGCTGTGTTGAGGCAGATGAAAAGGTTACATTTCTGTCAAAAACTGTTTGTTCACTGCAAGTCACTACACACACTCCAGTGTAACTATTGTGCCAAACACCAGCATATGCATCTGTGTGGTTCAAATTTTCACAATTTACTATGAAAAAATCAACAAATTATCAGAATCATCACCATCTTTTTGAAAAGTTTAAAATGCCAACTGGCCCCATACACACACTGTATAATAACTTTTAATGCATCTTAAAATGCTTTTCACAGCTTTACAGCTGTGTTATACAATCAGCCTGTGTGAACATCCCTTGCCATTTCTGTATTTTCATGACTCTATTTTCATGACAAAGGCTTATTCAACAAGCTGCCACTACTGAGTGACCTGCAGGAACAGCCAGAAGCCCCACAGTGACACAGACCTGACCTTGGATGAGGATGGTTCCCTCAGAGTCCACAGCACATCTGCAGCCCCAGCTGTGCACTTCTGTTAGGCAGGTTGAAATTACTCTAATTTTTCAAGCTGATTATTTTGCATTAGTAGCTGAAAAGGTTCCATTAGGGGTTCAAAGAGAAAATGGAGGTCTCTTTGTTTAGAGCTGTGCACAAACATAAACTCCAATTGTTGGGTAGAAGACCTCAGTAGCCTCAGCCTAGCCTATCTCAAAGCAATGTTAGGAGCTGAAAGTGACACAGACACCCCTTGTTGTTGTTGTCTTTTGAGTAATAATCTACTTTCCTATCCCCTCCCAGTCCTTTCCCACTCACCTTCCCTCCCAGCTTACCATACAGGCGGGAAGTCCATCTCTTACAATCTTCTGAGATGTTCAAAGTCCTCTCAGTGCACTGGAGCTGGATTCATCTGGACAAGCACTTCTGGAAAGGTCTGCTAAAGCCTTTCCCCAGAAATCCACACTGCCAGGAGGGGAGAGCCACTTTCTTTGGACTTTTTGGATTACAAGTCTTTTTCAGGGCCTCACCTTGTGCAAGGTATTCACCAGATTTTGCAGCTACATGTGCTGACATCCACACAAGAAGCAAATGCCCTTTACACAGCTTTGAAGAAGCCTTCCAAGAGGGGTTGTGAATTTTTTAATGTCTTGGGTTGCTTGTTTTCTTAATTCATTCACCCCTTATCTACCTTTCTTAAAAGAACAAAGTCAGGGGGGGAAAAAACATGCTTCCACAAGCTTCATTTGAAGTATGATTCTAGAGCAGTAATTGTTGTTTCAGATATGCAATTTAGAACAATCTTTGGATATTACAAAGACCAAAAGCATTCTTTCATCTTTGTATTTATTTTTTTAAGGTTTGGGTTTTTTCAGCCTTTGATCAGTAACAAAAATAAGGACTACACAGTAAGAACATTTCTTATTGTTACTCTGTAAAGAGTTTTCATTGATTCATCCTTCTTCTGACTCATACTATTAACACAATAGCAGGGTTTGAAAAAGAAAAAGTAATCTTAAGTAAGAGATGTACTTTATTTTTCTACACAGTCCTTAAGCCATTTGACTACACTTTTCAACAAAATAAAGAAAAAAAACCATTTTTTTTTTTGCTAAGGCAGTAGATAATTAGCAAAGATCTACTGATACTGGTTTTGGTCTCAGCCTATACTGGACTAGGCTGTTCAAGACCACCTGTAAATATCAAAGAAATTACCACCTGTACTGACCAAAGTTATTTTCCCATCTTTTCTACAAATAAGGAGTTAAAATGTACACCTACTGTTTTCTTTCCAGAGGAGAATTACTGAGAACTACTCTGAGAATCATCAGTCCTTTTTAATACCTGGACAACTATCTCCATTTAGCACGGGGAAAAAGGTTAAAAAGAAAGTAAAATAATTTAACAGATTTCAAAAGGTCATTTTATCCTGTATTGTAGAAACTGTTTATGGTTCTACTGTTCAGAACAGACAATTTCATTCTCCAGGTCCAAATAATTAATGGTGTTTGTCTTAGCTTTTAGCTCTGTCTTCCAGGTAAGCAGATATAAAAGGAAATCAGGAATTAAATACTTAGAACAGAGGCATGATTTTCTCCAATTCTATGAGTGTTAGGGCAGATAAAACAAAAAAACAAAACGACCCCAAACCATCACTGTCACTGAGACATAAGCAGAGATCAACATTCTCTGGTTTGCAGGCAGGGTTATGAACAATTCCAGTGACAACCAAATGCAAATGTCCAGTGCCCAGATAAAACTGGCTGGGATTTTCTCATGCCCCTTCCTTACACTTTCAAAACTCTTTTTGGAAGCTCATGAAGGGCCCAAGAACTGATCACACAGACTTGACTGATTCCCAAGAGCTGATATTATGATGGGTGCAGTATATGAACCTTAAATTCCTCTGCCTACCAAAGTTTTCCTGTTGGTCAGAACGAGGTACCTCTGCAGAAGAGAAATCACCTTGTCCTTCTGGATTCTCTGTGGTCTGAGAAGGACTGTAACTCTCTGCTTGCCACTTCTGCTCCCTTTACTTATTGCCACATTCTGCCCACCTAAGAGGTGGGGCAGGAAGGGCAAGCTAAAATTGTATTTAAAATTAACAGCTAAGAGATGTCTCTAAGGAAAAAAAAAAAAACAAACACATACGATAAAAGTGAAATTGAATGTCACGGTGACAATATACATCATAAAAACTATGATAAATCTTAGTCAAGATTAGAAACATTTGGAAACTTAGAAACTTTTTCATGTTCTAAGTAATTTATCTGACTCAGAGTGGCAACTCCCCAAGATAATGTTCCTCCTACTGCTCTTCCTCTTTTAAATGCTGGACAATCCTGAACCACTTCCTGATACTAAAAGCTCAGAATACACAGCTGTGGAATATCTTAAAAATAATTCAGAATTACCTTCAGAATTTTTTAAAGTTTTAAAGAGATAGTAAGACCACGCAAGTAAAAACTATTTAAACTCTTGACAAGGCAGAATTCAAAGCAGTGCTGAGGGCAGTTCACTCTCTGGCAAACATAGGTGCATGTTTCCTCTATGACCTATTAGTTAATCTAGATTGTCTAATTACTTAAATGTATTTTAACCTGAAATGATGTAAAGAGTCAGCTCTATTGCTTTCACTACAATAACTGCTCTAATATATGCTCTAACTCTGTTTTGCTTTGTTTGCCATATAGAAAGCATTTACAACACACTCCACAGAGGAAATCCTTCCACATACCTACAGTTTAAACACTTTAGCTTTTTCTCTAGTGTTGTCTAGCCTGACAAAATGCAACCAACTGATTTAAAAAAAGACCTCAATTCTCTTATATGCAGATTGCTGGCTATTGATAGTAATGTCATAGATTCCACCAAAGATCAGGTCATGCAAACACGAGGGATGTTTTTTGGATTAGTCTGCAAAGAGCAGGTGAAACCATGTCAGGTTTTCTATTTGGATGCTGCTGTCCAAATGCAGATTCCTGAACTGTTTGTGTTAGGATTTCAGCTCATCAGACCTCACAACCACACAGAGACACATATCCACATACATCCTGCCTTGCAAATTCAATACTAATGAGCTCCAAAGGAAGCATCACTTAACTGGTTCAGAAAACTAAAGTAAAAAAAAAAACCAAAAAAGAGAATGGGTGGGAAATAAAAGCATGCCAGACTTGCACCCATTCTAAAAAATAGATATAGGTTATCATTTTCATGACTATATAAAAACAGTAGAAGAAAAAGACTCAGGTTTTTAATTCTCTTCATACACAGAAGTAAAGTTTCACTTTGGGGCACCCTGCTCCATCTGATGTTCTAGCAAAACAAGGGTTCAGGGGACTTTCCAGCAAGCACCACTCCACTAAGGGCTGCCTACACAGGATTTGCAAGTGCAGCCAGTCTGACTGCTCCCCAAGTAAATTTCTTTTCCTGCCACTCCAGAAACTTCTTGTTACACTATACACTGAGGAGTATTACACAGCATGAGTGCAATAGTCTTGTGAAAAAAACCCAGCTATACCATCAACAGGGTTTTTTAACTCCAGTAGTATTTTATACCATCATAGCCAAGGAACTAAAGACACTTTCTGGGTACCCATTTGTTAAGGTACAGAGCTCACATGTCACAGAAGGGTCAAGCTACAGAAAAGTAAAGAGAACCTTTGACAGAGAATTAGAGACAGAGAGAGAACAGTTTAAGAGACTGGAGATTTGTGGAGTCAGTACTACTGTGTGCTCTTCTGCTACACAGAAATTAAAAGGGGAAGTACAATTTCGAGATCATTTTGTTAGGAAAGGAAGGGCCTGCAGTTCATGACAATCTTTTTGGCCTGGAGCTCCATATACTCGTATTTTTCCACAATACTCGGATTACACACGTACATCACCCTTCACCATACATTAATTTTCAAGGGACTTGATTACACTATAACTAGATGGTGATACAGGAGTGTGACACTGGCTTGTTGCAGGCCTGATCTCATTTGCATCATTTATCAGAGTACATCATCTCTCCTGTCTAATCAAATGAGTTACACCATCGTTTGGTAAATACACACCAAGATAACCCACGTCACACCACAGCGTGTTCTGGTAATGGGGTTCTTAGCTCAAACAGCTGTTAAACAGCTGTTCTTAGCTCCATACAGACACGCGTGTGCCAAGGCACAAGAACCCCTGGATGGGCAGGCCCCAAATTAGCCCTTTAGGATACAGACCCTCACAAGAGCCAACAGTGCGGTGGGCAAAGGTTCGCCCAGTGTTTTCCCACCACCGGCGAGATCCAAGCAAACAACTCCGAAGGCAGCACATGACAGCCATGAAGGCCGAGATCCAATTACACCCCCGAGCCCCGGGCCATGTCAGGCAGCTCCTCTGGCCCTGCCTCGCACACGCATTAAGTGGCCCTTACACCCCAGCACAGCTTGCCCAGACCCTGCGGGGTGAGGGAATCACCCAGCCCCGCCGCCCCGAGAGCAGGTGGAGCTTATCTGGGTGCCAGCACAAGGACACGGCTGTCCCGAGTCCCCGGCACGGGACACCGCGATCACCCTGCCTTAAGGGGCAGGAGCCCCGGCTGGATGCGCCTGCTGGCGGCAGCGGAGCCGCCCTCATCCCGGAGCCGGCGCAGGCAGCGCGGAGCCGAGCGAACCCAGCAGCAGCACCGGCG
>WEIU01004037.1:640-59463 GCA_013389925.1 Aegithalos caudatus
TCTTGTGCAGTGATACTCACAAAGGGGAAAAACCCAACCAAATTTTTTTACCATTGAGAGGACACACCTAAAAGTACAGAAAACCAAAGTGATAGTAAAACACTCAAATGAAAGGTAAATATATAGCTGAAAACTTTGCTCCAGCTTATTAAAAACTTTGTAGCACCAAACTTATTAGAAATACTCCCATATAAAAATACATAACATATAAATTGAAATAGAAAAAGTGCACTCCCATGGGGCTGTGGGAGCAAGTAATTAAGAGATCTAAATTGACCTTTTTAAGATCCAAGGGCAAATGCAACAGTTGTTAAAATATGTATTTGCTTCCTTTTTAGGGGAGCTGTGTTGAAATGCCTGGTTAATTAATTGAGAGTATGCCAAAAAAAGGTAAAATAAAAAACCTCTGAAATAAAAAACCAAGGAACATGAAGGAAACAGGAACATGACAAAGTATAGACACTGACATACAGTAACTACACTAGCAAAAATGTTTATGTATTTTTATTATGAAGCTTGCTCAAGTCCCAGAAACACTCAATTAAAGTGAGATATGCAGGAACAACTAACACTGACAAAAAAGCAGGCATATGAGCACCCAAAGAAAAACATATGATCCATGGCATAAGTGTTTAGAGATCAGATTTTTAGCATTTTGCATAATTTTTCTATTAGTCTTCAGTTTCCTTTATCTTTGAAATTTGCTGTAAAATATTATTACAGTACAAAGAAATAAACCTTATCAAAATCATCTCAGAAATCAAAATAACTCTTAAAGAGGATCAAAATAAAATTTAATTGATTTCTTCTCTTACTCAATCACAAGGACTCAGCCAGATTCTGATACATAGAAAAAAGTGATTTTTCACCTCCACCCCAAACATACTTTCAGAAAAATTTACTAAACTTTCAATACCTCATTTTTGCTATCTGGTTGTCTGACATGGATTTGAATTATTTTTGAAGTCAGAGGAACTAATTAATTTCTTTCAGAGGCAGAATAGCTTGACATGCAGATACATATTTGATTACACATGAAGTGAGCCCCCAAATATGATAACATACAATTTAATCATGCAAATAATTCTTTTATGGTGGGTTTCTGAGTTTTACCCCAGTGATTTATCTCCTCTGATTACAAACCAGACTGTCTTAATGTTTTAAGGCTACAAATCGAGAATGTGATTCTTTCTCATCAATTACATCAACCTCACAAGTCTAACTGCACTGTGCACCTACAATCCCTTTTCTTCAGAAGCCTATGGAAGTTGTTATGAGATGGACATTTTTTAAAATGGTCATTGCTCCATTTATCCCAAGGACACATAAATACAACTGCAAAGATTAGAGCAACAAAACCTGTATCTTTTCATCTGCTTTGCCATTCATCTTTCCATTCCTTCCCAGTTGCCTCCAGCTCTGATGAGGCATAGGCACTTCCTTGCTCTCTCTACATGTTCCTGCCAGGATTCATGGATCCCCATTCTGCATTTCCATGTTCCTATCATACTCCTTAACCTCTTTAGCATTCCCTTTAACCCCCAGGCCAGGCAAGGGAAACACTGACTTTTCCCCCATAGGCCTTTCTCAGTTTTGTTCCTTGACACTTCTGCTCTAAACTGAGCCTGGCCTTTTCTATTTTCATTTCTTGGTGTCTGGCTGAGATTTTTTCCTGCCATTCAACTCCCTGCACTCACACAGTCATGCCAAAGTGGTGAACTGAAGAGTAACATCATTAAGGGGGCATTTTCACTCACCTTACCCTTCACCTACAAAATATCCTACACATATAAGATATAGCTATACAGCTCCCATAGGCAGGAATGTTGTTAATACACAGCTTCAGTTCAAGTTTTTAAGTACTATTTGATCAAAATTTTCCCATATTTTTTTACAATATGAAAGAAACACCCTTGAAAGTAGCAGGCAAGTCACTAGGCAGAGCAGCTTGCTACAGATCAGTCTTCTGACTCCAGCTCTAACAATGACACAGGTATGTTTTTCAATATTTAATTGATACAAAGCAAGTAAATATGAAATATCACATGTATTCTGAGGCTGAAGGCACTGTTTCTTAGATCTTCACCATTCAACAATATAATGCTGATGCTGGTAACAATGTTAGGCATCAGGTCAGAATTTTAGGTGGCATGAATCTCACAGAACACGGAGGATTTCAATTAGTTTACATGAGCACACACACTTTCTATCACATCTCGGTATAATGGCATGAAAAAACAAAATGAGTGTTTTCTAAGTGAAGCCTATCTGCACTGGTTATTTTATATTCCAAGTTTCATTATAAAGCCATTAACAACTCTGAAGTTATGAAGACAGGTAAGAGTAGTTTAGAAATCCATTAATACCTCATGCATATGATAAAGATGCATGGATTAACAGTTCATGAAGGATATTTTACTGCTGTCACCAGTGACGCACAGTTCGTGCTTCAAATGCACTAAATTAATTTGCAGTGCTCTTCAGAAACATTTCAGTCATGAAAATACCTAAAGCAGCTGAGCCAAGTGACTGGTGTCAGTAAGGCAGGACTCTGGGACTTGCAAGACACAACAGCTCTCCCACACACAGTGGAGGGATTCATTATACAAGTATTTCTCAAACAACACGGGTACCAAGCTGTCTCTTACTATATGCACATCATATATCCAGATTGCTGGAACTTGTGAATTTGCATTAAACTTCATTGGGAAGAACCTTCCCTTTCCTCACCCAAGTCTTGCATACCAAGAACAAACTTAATCAGGATAGTTGGTATCTGTTGAAATGCTGGATTAGCCTCTCACAAGCTCCAAGTTCTAAATTTAGTACATGCCAGAATGATTTTGGAATGACATGAAATACTCTTAGAGGAAAACACATAACCTTTAAAAAAATTATTATTTGATTTTGTAATCTTTTAATGCATGCACTGTTTAGCTCCAACAGATACCTACTAACAGAAGGTTTAAAAAATATGTCTTAAATGACAGTTTTAGGTGCCTCATAAAGCAGTGAAATTTTCCTTTCATTAGTGGAGGAATAAATGCTACCTTAAGCCTCACTGTGTTTTCCAGTAGCATCCCTTATAACAGTGTAAATATAATACATGTTAATACAGGCCTAGATCTGCTTTGGAAATGTAATTGCTTTTTCTTTAGATTTGCTCCAATGTCTTCTTGTGATAAATAAGGTTGTTTTCGAGTTGCCTTTCTGAATCTTGTCAGCACTTCCCAATCCCACATTTGTACAAGTGTGGCACTTTTCCAAAATACATTGTCTCATAAATCTTATTTAAACAGAAAAATCTTTAAACAGTATTTTGCAGACCCACATCAGTGAATGAACTTGGAAACTTTTATTTTATAAATAGGATTATAGGATGTCCATAAAAGTTAGTTAAGAGGCTTTTCAGACCTTTTAGACATTTTGAATTTTAAAAAGAAAAGAAGATAAATATACCATGATAATCCTATTCATGATGCTTACAGATTTTCTATTTATTAGATCTGTCATTACATTTAACTAGCTGCTCATAATTATTAAAAAGATAAACACTGTTGTAAGATGGATTGATGGTGTTGTGTTTTCTCTAATAATAATAAAAAGTCTCTCACACACACAATGTAATTATGTGATATCTAAGAACATTTACAGCAGCCTTCTGTAGAACCAGACTACTTTTATTTAGCTTCTAGATCTTGCTATCCTTCTAAAATTTAAAATGAGTGTCTAATTTTGTACTAAAGTTACAGTGGATCTCCTAAAGTTACCTGTTCCATTCCACATTCAGATTTGACACAACTGTAGTATTTGACATTTATGTTTACAATTATAGACATTCATATCACTTAATACAGAAAACAAAAGCACAAAAATTTTGCAGGCTTTTCAATGTATCCCTGGAAGAAAACAAAAAAGCTATTTCCAAATAATCTAGATTTCACTAAGTAGGCTATGAGTATGGATGTTTTTCTCAAGCAAAATTTCACTGAAAATTGTACAGTATCAGAAAAGCTTTTTGGTTTGAGTTATCAGCATTTCCTTATGAAAAGTAAGCCTGTATATTGCCAAAAAACTCTTATCAATAGAGCACAGAAGCCTTTTGAAGCCACTTTTTTCTGAATGTTCCGAGTGGTACATGACAGAACTGCTTGATGCCTTCAGCAGCTGATTCTCACATGCACCATCTGATAAGGACCATCTGATAAGGACCATCTGATAAGGATTGCTCTGTTGCTCTGTATCATTGAGTGCACTAGACCTCTGCTTAGCTGACGTAATACAGATCAGCCAATGCCTGAATATCTGCTTTATCAGGAGAACTCTCAGCAGCCCAACAACAGTTCCCAGTCTGCTCCCAGTTCCCAGTCTCACTGATTTGATTAGCTGCCCCACAGACTCTCAGACCAGGACACCAGAATGGAATAAGAACCAGGATGTCCAGCTATGAAAATAAGCATATTAATTCACAATTCTGTAGTTTCTTTATGCACATAAGGCAATTAACTCATCATTTCAGATAGGAGCAGGTAATAATGCACTGACAGAGAAGGAGGGACAAAAATCATATATGTAAAAATTCACAAGGGAAAAAAATGAACATATAAAGTTCCCATTTATGTTCCTTCTGACAAAATTAAATTTCCTCTTATAGCTAAGCAATAAATTATTATCAACATTATTTAAACCACTGTGAACATGATTTCAGCTCCAACAAAGGATGACAAATTCCATATTCTTTAAGCTCAGACCACAAAAAAGAGCTATTTGCAAAAGAATATATGTACATTACAACTATAATACCTCAGCTAGTTCCATTTCCAAGAGAAAAGAATAATTATCTCCTTCAAAATTTAATCTAGTGCTGCATTTGACTCTATGGAGCCAACTATACTGGACACAGAATTACCATCTCAGGACAGATGTCTTGTGCTGGAGACTTCTGTCTTGTACAAAAGTACCTGATCTAAAGGTCTGTTCACCCCAACAGATTTTGATTTCTGCATTTTATACCTCTTTCACAGAAAGACAATAAATATTAATTATTATATTTAGCAAATTTGATTTCTATATTACCAATGTATTTTTAAAAGTCAAATATTCTAGATGGAATTATTAGATGTGTCAAAAAAGATAAAGGTTTGGAGAACTAGACCATAATGTATCTACTATGTGGAAATTGTAAAGGTTCCTGAAGGCAGAATGTAGATTTTTGTTCCTGTTTTGTTCAGTCTTTTTTGACAGAATGACAGAAAATTTCAGTTCAGTTCTTTCTATCCAGAGAGGCACACATCAATTGAAAATACCTATAAATATCAGAAAGAAAGAAACACTGCTTGAAAAATCATAACTGGCAGGATGCCAAAAGGTCCCTTGAACTTTAACCTGTCTATTGATACAGAGGTCTGGCCTTTGGTATCAGTTGCAGAGCTCACAAAGATGAAAATATCTGGGATAAAATCAAAACAAAACAGAACACCAACCAAGAATAAAAACCACTGCCATAGTAAATTAATATTTTTCTGTTCATGCCATTTCTTTGAGATGTGTTTCTACACATAACTGTACAGGATGCACTTCCAAGGAATTGCCTATACCTGGTGTACTGGAGGAATTGGCTCCCTCCCATGACCCAACAAACACTGCCAGAAGTCACTTTGCTGCCTGTGTGCTTTCTCAAGTGAGGTCAAAAGAAAGGAGCCAACCTACAAGGCAATCCAGTCTATCTTCCAGGCTTGAGGTTTGGCACACATTTTAGCTCTTGATATGATGTTAAAACAAAACCTTAAATGAGACTTGAAAAAGTATTACAAAAATAAATAATTAACTGTAGATAGGGGAGGGGGGTGGGAAGCAGCATTCATAATAAAGCTACTATATACCTCAACTGCTACCAATGCCCATCTCAAGCCAGGAAATGCTTAAGGAATAAAAGAAATGTCCCTCTTACACTGATTTTGCTCTAAATCCTCAGCATCTAAAGCCATGCCACCAGTTCAGTCTGCAACTTTTGAATCTTCAAGAGCCATCTCATTGGCAGTGCTCTAGCTTTGTTTTCTGCCCTGTTCTCTGAACGAGAAGGAAAAGCAGTATAGGCACAGAACTAAGGAGAGGATTACAAACTGATTAAATGTACACAGAATACAATCAAAGAGACAGATTTTCCATTCCAGCAGCCAAAAAATCAAATCAACCTCTTTAAAAAGCTGCTTAGGTCATCTGCAAAGCTTTCTATATAGTAAAGAATTGAATTATGGTTTCCTGTTCCATTATTTGTTGTCTTTGGTCACCACCCAGGTGCATGGAAAAGTTTTCAAACTAATGTTTATCCCTGAAAAAAGAAAATTCTTGAGAGCTACAAGCTGGCTAGCTCCTTTAGAAGGAAGAAGAGGATTTGCTTAATGTAGTTCTGGCACACAAAACATAAATCTGGTCTCAGAAAGAGAGGCTGTATAATCTAGTCTTTTGCTTCTTTCACAAATTGTATGCTGCCAGAATTGACAGAAGATTTTACAATCCCTGAAGTGCAAAGCCTTCTGTGCAAAAATATACATGCTCATTTTTAGTTATCGGCTTTAAAAGTTGTGTGGCTTTGTTTCTTTAATATTGTGAACAAGACAAATTTGGAATGGTCTGTCATTTATTCAAGTTGCTGTCAAGAAGAGCAGCTGCCTAGCCAGAGCACTCAGAGAAGGAGAGCTCAGTTCTGTACATTTTACCCTCAGCAGTCAGCACTTACGTGTGCATTAGCAGCCAGAGGAAGACAGTGTAATTACAGATTTGTACAACTTGGCCTCAGAACAAAACAAAAACAAAACCAGGAGCTTAATCGGTCATTTTATACATTAATCATACAGCATGCCCAGAAACAGGAGGCTCAAATCAGTTACCTAAGACAGGCATCTTGCTGCAGTGGAGATGCCCTGGATTATCTCACCTGGTTGCCAGCTGCTGCTCCAGGAGAGCGCAGGTGTCCTGCTGGTCCTGGGTCATATCTGCCAGCCCTGGGTGGATGTCTCAGGCACCCCTGGGTGTCTCAAATGGCACTAGATACCTGTATCTGAGCAACTGATGCAAGCCTAGGCTGCCAATTCTTTACAGGTAAGGCAGACACACGCTCCTTCAGGCAGAAGATATTCAGTTCAGAAATCACTGAAATCTACTTGAAGATAAGTGAGAGAAGGGTTACACTTCTTAGAGACAGAGAGTGTGTGGGATGGTGCTACTGCTGCAGTATGACATAAAAAGCCTGGTCTCGTACATGTGTCGTGAGGAGAACAGAAAGAGGAGAGAAAGCCAGAAACAGTAAGCACATATATGCTGCAGTCTTCTGACATGTTAGGAGAACAGTTACCCCTTTTTTCTGTTTCTTCACCTTTTGTGACTGATTATAACCTGATTTAGCAAAGGAGTTCTCACTATTTCTACTGTGCCTAGGTTTTACTCCACTTCTAAGTGTGATGCCTAACATGAATAGGAAAGCAACATAGATTCTTAACAGCACAATTTAACCTCACATACATTTTTATACCACGAGAATGGTATTAAAGGAGCAGAGACTAAATCCACCTCCACTGCTGGACAAATAGCACACTGGCCATAACATAAATGGGAACCAAACCAATCAGATAAAATCTATGGCAATGTTTTTGTTTTCTCTTCTTAGATCAACTCTGTTCTCCTAGCTTGGACTCTATTTTGTAATCCAGTTTATTAGTTACTAGGTCTGACTAGCAGGTTACCCAGGGAACATGTGAGTGCTCCAGTGTAACAACTCCCTCCTCCTCTTTCCTGTCTCCCCGTACTAAATCTTCCCAGTCGCTTCCCTTTCCCTTCCAAGCTGAGGACACACACTGTGATTCCCTGGGGAGAGACCAGCTGAGATTTTTTTTCCACAGTCAGCTGTGTGAGATGGTACCTGACCCCTCCAACATGACTGACATCACTGCTTATCACAAACAAAGCTGTAATTCAGCCACTCACCTGTCTTTCTCTTGGTATCAGATCTTTTGACCTTAAAATCCCTCCAAATAATTCTCATCTATTTTCATGTGAGGACAGAAAAGGAGCTAAAGGACAAACTTGTTTAAATATGATGGTTATCTCAAAGACAATTTTCAGAAATGAGCTAATAATAAAAAGCCACATAAAATGGGAGTATCTTAGAAGATAGTTTATCAACATAGCCTCTATTAAAGTAACCAAAAAAAAAAGCAAAAATAGTTTATTGTGAACAACCAGAATTTTTAGGCTCTATGATTGTATGTGAGGTCCAAAAGATTTAATTTGCAAAACAAGTATAGTTTTAGAGAGCTCAAATTGTGTAAGTAAGGTGGGCACTGGACTTTGAGACATATATTTTTTGTGTTGAGCTAACATTTATAATTGGAGAAGAAGAATCAGCATATGATAAAAAAACAACTGAATGGTTATTTAAATAGCTAATTACCAAAATTCTGCCTGGACTTAATGAGACTGCATCTGCATTCCTATTCTAACTAGGACCACAGGGATTTCAAAAGTCTTTCTGATAGGAGGTACATGTCCTTAGCTTTCCTTAGCTTCAGTTCCATTTATAAAAAATTACAAATGATAATTTATGTAGGATACTTTATACCATGGGCCAATACAAGAAACTTAGTAAACCAACCACAGTAACTCTCCTAAGATCTTTCTGTATGTAGAATTTACAGTCACCTCAAGAGTCTCCCTGCTATTTGCCATGACCATGGTACAAGTACCATTCTTTAAGGGGTGATTAATAATATTTATGACTTTTCCATTTCCCAATGCTCTGAAAATCTTTAGAAATGTTTGAATACAGTTATGCAGGTATGAACAGACCCAGTATCATTGCACACAACATCTGTATACATAAAGTCTTAGCATCTTTTTCTTTTTTAACGAAAGCACCATTTGTCAACACAATTTCACTTCAATCACTACAAACTAGAAAACAAATGTGTTCAGCCTGTGGGAAGCATCTGTGATATCTATGCAAGTATTTCATGTAGCAGCTTTATATGTTCACACAAAGCTGATTTTGAGATTCTAATCAAAGAAGGTGGCAATTTTGTTCTTTTACCTCTATTCACTCAACAGTAAAAAGTGAGATACAACCATTTTAGGTTGCTTTAGAGAGAATCCAGCTAATAGAAGCTGAC
Organism: Aegithalos caudatus; assembly: GCA_013389925.1. Taxonomy (NCBI): domain Eukaryota; kingdom Metazoa; phylum Chordata; class Aves; order Passeriformes; family Aegithalidae; genus Aegithalos; species Aegithalos caudatus. The sequence goes on from WEIU01004037.1 coordinate 9,805, forward strand.
TTGGTTCTGGACTATCTTCTAAAAAGTCATCATAAACGTAATATAAATAAACACACCCTTCTATCTTCATACAATCTATTCCACTGAAATTAGACTACTTGCCTTTTTTTTTTTTTTTTTAATTTTTTTTTTTTAAGAAACCATCAAAACGTATAAAGAACCTGTAAGACAGAGCAAAAAAAGTGGCCTGTCAATAACTGAAGCCTCTGTTTCAGATCTTTTAAAATCCCAATGACTTTCTGAGTCATTACCCACCTAAAGACAAGAGAAATCACACAGTGGGGCAGCTGCACTGCAGACACCTGGACACAGCCCTCGTAGCACTGAGACTAAATTGTTCAAGCCCGTGCTTCTGAGAACACTTTGCTCTGGTGCAAATCTGTAATTGTAATATTTGCAGTTTTGCAAAGGAAAGAAGCCCTATCTGTTAAATCACAAAGCTTCATTTGTGAACAATGAAAAACACTACTAAACTTCTCAAATAATTCCAGTTATTTTGCTGTAGAATTGCATAGCATACCATATCACGTCACTGGAGCCTAAAATAAAACCTTCCCAGAAACCCAAGTGCCCCATAATACTAATTTTAAGAGCATCCAAAATTATTCCTAGGAAATGGTTTTATCTAAATTTGGCTATTAGCCCCTATAGTCAAACTAAATTTGGAAAAGATTGTATGTTTGGGATAAAGATAAAAACAATATGGAACAACATGTTTTCTCTGTGCATCACATGAGCTGTAGCTCACTGAATGTCAGCTAAAAGGTAGACGTACAGGTTAAGAGGATATTATTTTTCACTTGTGATTCTGCCTTGGCACCAAATTCCCAATAGCTGTACAAATCCTTCTTACCACTTGGTGACCTCTGAAAAGGTTCTCCACAGCAATATATCTCTGAGTGCCTTTCTAGAGGCTCAAAAGTGATTTGTTAGTCAGATAAGACCAAAGGGCTCATTCAGGCCTCACCCACCATGGTATATTCATGTTATTACAGTTTTGCATATGTACCAGATACTACTGGCATTACTGAAATTTTGTCATAATATCAGGTACCAAAAAAACTCCCAAAATTAGAAAGAAAAAGAACAGGTGCATCAGCAGAGGAGCATAATAGTAGTAAAAATGTATGAAAGTTCCCATGACTTCTCCTATTTTCTAAGAAAAATCAAAGTCTCATCCAGCTGTTTCCTGAGACAGGAGTAACTGTCACCATTTAATTGTTAACTGCTCTGTCACTTCTGACACACTTTCTGATGAAAAATGCATTTAGTTATTTACTGAGCCTGCTGGGTTGCCCAGAAAACTGTTCAATTCAGCTGGGACAGGGCAGCTGCAAAGGCCTTGAAGTGCTGAAGTCTCATGGGTCCTGACAGGAATTCCCTTCCAGGTCAGGGACACTCATACTCTGCACATTCCCCAGCAAGAAGAATTTGTAACAGGAACATAAAACACAAAAAATTATGTCAGGAAAAAGTGAAAAAACCCTACTGTTCATATTTTGTAGTTACTAAGCAAGGACATTCAGTGCAAGGGAAATTTTTATCCTTCTCATCTTCACATCTTGTAATTTTTATTGATTTGAAGAAGGAGAGGTTGTGACATTAAAACGATGAATCTGACCTGATGACTTTCAAGTAAAGACATAAACCTGCTTTTTGCTTAGTTTTAATTTATAAAGTATTTATATTAATTTTAAAAATAGAAATAAAAATATGGTGATTTCAGGTTACTTAGCACTTTTAGAAATAGTCTATAATTTTTATGGAAAATGTCAAATCTCATTTTTTAATTTTCCAAAATCAAAAGTAAGTTTTGACTTAAAAGAGGGGATTAAAAAAAATGAAAGCACATTCTCACAAAGGAAACATATGCTATTCAAAAGAAACCATTTTGTTGAAAACAATCATAAGAATAGAAATCTATCAAACATTAAATGGCTTGAAAGAAATACATTTAGAAGAAATCTGTAATTTGTCACATTTCATCATTTAGAATTACAAGTTAAAAGCTCTACAGAATCAGCAACAAGCCATTTAATCTTCTATTATAACCTGTGCACTCTACTCTGTCCTCACCCTAAATATGCCACCTTGGAAAGGGTTGCTTTATTGTCAATGTAATATGAAAAGTTGACTCCATTAATAATCTATTATACATTTAATGGATTCCTACCAATTTCTAATCTTTGTTATTTCCTGCAATTTCAAGGTTCGATATCTACCTTGCTTCTATACTCAATCTCAAGCAAAAGCCAGCAATGCACATAAATAAATGCAGTAATAAGTGGTCCTTCATATTTTATAGTGAATACAGGATAAAGAGTTTCTATGCTAAATAAGTCAGAAACACAAGAATTTCCATAATTATGACAATTTATGACAATGTACTTAATATCTTGAGAATCAAATTCTTTGTTTTTGCTAACATGTTTTATTTGCATAAAGATTAGCTGGGTTAAAATGTTAAGACAAAGCAGAAGAGCCTGGTAACGTGGGCTTGTATTTAGTGGAGTAGATTATATTTTCATAGCACTTTCTATCTAAGTATATTGTGACATTTTATAAACAAGCTGAGACTTCCACACCAAATTTTCTCTCTGTTCCACAAATAGGGACACTGAGGAACATGAGAAGATAGGTACCAAGGGTCATGGGAAATAGGACATGACTCTCTTGGCTCCCAGGCCTATTCCTGCCACTCTGTGCCTGGTGTTTCTCCTGCATGCTGAAAATCCAGCAGGGAGTTAGCTCCATTGTCCAAAACTCCAGCCTCAAGACACCACAGTGACTGATCACTGGAAACCACCTGCCTGGCCAAAGCCAGCTTTTAAACCAAGGTCAAGGCTTTTCCTACAAGTTCCAGTCCCGATGTCTGCATTCATCATTCTGCTCAGCTCTGTTTAATTTAACACGGTCATGAGACTGTCTAGCTTAAAAACCATAGATAATGGTTGCAGATGAGTTAATTGCTCCAAATCTATGAGATGCATAAATGGGAATAAAGAGCTCTCTTAAAATGCACTGAGCCATTGCAAATGCAAGCTTCCCATTACTTTGGAAAGTTACATATTTTACCTCTTTTCTTTCCTTGCTGCATAGCTCTGGTAAATGACAAAACCAGGTCATATTGTAACTGTTACAATACAATGGATTGGTATTTGCAGGTAACTAACTGATTTGTTGAACAAACCACAATACTAATATCAATTATGAAAAAAAAAAAAAAAGAGAAAAAAGGTTGAAATTTTCAGTAAGGCACTTGATTAAAGCAATCATTTCATGTTTGCTGCTACATTCTATGGTGTCACTTAATGTAGATTTCTCCCAATTAAATCAAAGATCACTAAACAGAAAAAGTGCATGAACTTGCAAAAATATCTTAAAACTGTCATCTCCTATTTTTTTTCTTTCATTAATTTGTTTTTGCTTTTTTTTGAAGTGCAGAAGAACAAGTAGCTCAGGTAAGGCAAATTTATTACTCAACATAAGGAAATTTCAATAGCAAAAGTACAGGGCAATAATCCCATTGGAAACTATGGTATCTTTTCATTCAATATATTCATTGTATTGGACAATCTATGATAATTCTATGAAGTCAACCTTTCACAGAAAGGAAAATACCTTTGTTATTTCTCCTAAATCTTAAATGAAACAAAGAGGATTCTGGAGTGCCAAAACCCACAATCAGTCTGATGAAAAAAGTATTGATTTTCAGCTGAATCATGTTCAAAATGATCATGAGGTGGTGCTTCAATTCACGACAAATTTGTGGAACTAATAACTCTCCAATATTGCAAAATTCAAATTACATTCATGAAAGCTGGGTTCATTTGAAGCCCATTTGGAAAACATCCTTATTTCCAAGTGACCTTTAGCTGTGAAACTCAGTGCTGCTATTTGTTACTAAAATGACTATTTTTTTTTTCTTTTAAAATAAGCTAGAATAATGAGGTTTTCTTCATCTACAAATCATAAGTCTTATGCTCAAAAACACAATAATTTTCAGCATTTCATTTTGCTCAAACCACATGAGAATTGTGTAATGTTTCCAAAGTTCTTCCACAGGATGAGATACATACTCCAGTATCATTAAATGACACAAATCCTAATTTTGTTTCATCTTTTCTATATTTGTCTCTGTTACACAATGATTGAATTACCATTGCCAATTCTACTGCTTCTTAGCAAACAGCATCACTAGGGAACTATTACTTCCTATTATTTATTAAGAACTCAAACTAGTTGCCATATTTTGGGGTAGATGTTCAGGGATGTATCAATGCCAGGATTTCATAACATAAAAAGCCATTTTGTTATGTAGAAACAAAACTGCTTTGTAAGCCACTGGGAGAGAGAGCACATTTAATATGACAACATTTTTGAGGCAGAAAGAGTCAGTTTACTGGACAAACAATTCTACAGCAGGGAATAGATGGATGGTGTTTCTGACGTGCCACATTTACAATATTTTAAGTTATTTACTATTAACCTCTGAAGCATTCTCAAGACATGCTGTTAAAAACATTTAATTTCCTTCTAGCATTTACATGCCTATGATAGGAACCCCACTGAAAGGTACTGATGAAGAAACTCAGATTATTTAGTTATATTTGCTTTTGAAAAGCCTCAACCATTTGTCTCAAATTTTGTTCCCATCTACAATTTGTCTCAAATTTTGTTCCCATGAACAAATAATCTCAGAACCAAACTGAAATACATACCTTATTTCACCATGATCTTGAAAAGTTTTTGTACCTAAACTAAGATATTTTTCAACTCAACTGCAACCTACTGTGATGACTGCTTGTCCAAAATCCTCATCTGCCATACAGATGGGGAAACTCCAGCCACAAGCAATGGCAAAGGCATATGAAGTGGAAGAAGCAGTTTCCTGAAACTATCAGAAGTCTCCCACATGCCCAGGGAGGAACAGGCACTGTACTTACAAGCAGATGCCTCTTGCCTTGTCTCTAATCCAGTCTGCCCAGATGCTAAACACATTTTTCCTGTTATGTCAGAGATGCATATTGCTTGATAGAGTTCAAGGGCTTGATTACCAAATGTTCAACTTAAATTCATAGCTTTTTCTGACATGTAGATCAGGGCAGCTATCAGCAAGCAAAAGACAGAATTAGTCCTTCCACCTGCAGGCTGTTTAAGCATATGTGTGGCTCTAAGGTCATTTCCAGCCCATTTAAGTCAACAGCCTATTTCCATGTTTAAACTTCACAGATCTAAGTGTTAGAACACAGAGCTGAACCCACCTACTCTGACAACTTACATAAAGTTTTGCAGCTGCTCTTGCCCAAAGTTAACAGTGATCACCAACCCTTTCCAGCCTGCTTCCTCCCTCTCAGCATTTTTTCCAAGCAGGGATATGCCTTGGATTTTCTCGGTGACTTTCTGCAGAGCCCTGGGAGGTGGAGCACAGAGCCCCATCAGCTACTGACCACAGGCACACATGGTGTCACATCAGGAGAACTTCACAGAAAAATGGGTCTGCTTTTCATTTGCATATCAGAACTGTGCCTCAGTGCCCTCTCATGAGAGCCCCCCATAAAAGGACTTACAGAACCAAGTAGTGTGACACAAGTGTCCTGATTTTGAGAGTTACAAAAAAAAAAAGCAGTGGTGATTGCTGTTTCACACCCCTTTCTGAACTTTAAGGATCATGCTGTAACAATACAATATTAGAATGGATTATCCAGAATATAATGAAGGGAACTATATGCAGATTGTGAAATATTTATAATTCTTCAAGGGGTTTTTTGTACTACTTAAACTTTTGGAAGATTTATTTCAAAAACTTCAAAAAGTTTTATTTAAACTTCATTGATTTATGCTTTATTGTGCAATAGCTTTTATCCAATTGTGTCTTTTACTACTACACAAGAAATAGCCAAGTTTTCTCAACACAATGTATAAAGAGAACCAGTGTACGTGTCCCAACTCATGGCCCAGAATTCAGTGGCCATGATGTATTCTCTTTAATAAGGTGTTCCATGGCAGCATCTCAGCTGAAGTATGTGTATTAATTGTGAAAGAGGTGAAAGACAGAGTTCTTTAGCTATTGACAGATATTTTAAAAAGAATAACCCTAGATTACATTATCTCCATCCTTGGACTGCAAGAACAGACCCGGTTCTTCCAAACAGAGCTGAACAATATCCTGCAAAAATCTAATCAGAGTGGGGAAGTTCCTTCCAACCTGAATTATTCTACACCACTGTGATGTCCAGACTAGTAAAGGCCATTTAAAAATGCTTGCTTCCTGACTATCAAATCAGTGGCTACATTTTTATTTCTCACACTATAAAGTTGCCTTTACTGAGGAAAAATCATTAAAATAAGCTACAATAGAGCAAGCTTGGGATCTAGAAAAAGAAAATATGAAGCAACTATTTATCTACATAATTCAATGAAGTTAAAGATAGCTGCTTGTAACTTATAATATGGGTTAACTGTTAGTTATTAATCAGAGTGGAGCTCCTTAAATCAGGCTGTGGTTCTTACTTCAGCACACTTTAAAAAGATTATGAATTTTGCTCAGCTGATTATGCTTCTGGGTAAACACCTTGAGTCTTTGAGTTTTACATGTTAGATCAAATGTATTTTCCTAATTCAACCAATATTATTCTTTTCCCTTTCCCTGTCTTCAGCCTTTCTAATGAAATATTATTCATTTATGAGCTTAGCAGCAAAAACTGCTATCACATGCTTTTTATGTTCCTGGTAACAAAAGCACGTCTATTCTGAGTCACTATTAAAGTCCATCTTGTTCATATACAGTTTTTAAAATGCCAAATGCAGATGTCCAGGGAAGAGAAAAAGAGCATAAGTAGTATACAGTGATATTGGATGCTCTGCCAGCCTCTGGCCGTGTGGGGGTAAAGGAGTCCCTGACACAGAGCTGGTTTCTATGTGTCTAGAAATAAATAACTCTTCTATGCAGTTTCTCAGTCTATTTCTGTACCCTTGTACATTCCTGGCATCTACAATGTCCTTTGTCAAGGAATCCTTCAGTATATTGTGATGGTCTACAGAGAACCATTTATCATTTATTTATACAACTTCATTATGATCTCTTTTTGTTTCTTGGTAATTTTGTTTCTTGCTCCTATTTATTCTGAATATGTTTGTTAATCACATTTTGAAACCCTGTTGGCACTATGTGCAGCAGCAAAATACTAGTCCACTTTAACCCACAGCCACCTCTGCAAGTCACCAAAAGGTTTTGTCTACAGAATACAAAACTGCGTGCAATACATCTAAGAAGGTTGCTCTTTGGTTTCTTAATATTTAGAAGAATATAAAGCTCCCTGTACTATAGTAAAAGTGGATTCCTATCAGAAAATTTTATATTCCTTTCCACTATAAGAAGTAAGTAAGGACACCCTTAAAAAATGAAGTTTTTATCTTTGTCTGTCTTGCGTGTGTCAGGAATGCCTGTTCCACAAAGATCTAGATGCCCTTTTAAGTCTGCCTTTCATTTGTCTACTTCCTTTAGTCCCAAAATAGTTCCGTGATACTTTTTGCAGCTGCCATCCTCTTAAAGAAGCTTCTTTGTTGTCCATATGGGCACTCTGGTGACTGCTACAGCTAGGCCCCTGCTAAGGGAATCCCCCAGTGTCATGAATTTTCATCAGGTTAGGAACTAGGAATCTGGCCAGAGGGTACTCCTGCATCCAAGGAAGCACTGCCTGAGGAATGAGGGAAAGATGTCTATGTCTAATCAGAACTGATCAAATCAATTTGCAACAATCCTAAATTCATTTGTTAAGCTCACTAGGTCCAAGAGCTATGTAGAGAACAAATCCCACAGCACAGCTGCTTGAATTACTCCAGTATTGAGATAATTAACTTCTCTGTGCGCTCTGAAGGGAAGATATACAAAGGTTTTCTAGGCATTGAGGTGGTCTTAACATAGCTGGCAAAGGCACAGTCTCATATTAGCTGACTGTTATGAATCTGCCAGGATACAAACAGATACTTCCAAATACTCCTGTAAACCCACCACTGCTTTTAAACTACGCTGATGATTGAAGTCACTCTCATTAAAGCACTTGCTAAAAGCAAAGTCTTCAGATTTTTCTTGTTAATCACAATAATCAGCATGAACATACATAGGAAAGTGTTTCATATGTACCAATGAGTCCCAATAAAAACAAACAAAAAACCAAACCCAAACCACTAACAACAAAAAAGTGATAGCCAAAAGATATAAACTATAACACTGGTGGCTATCATTAAGTAATTTGAATTTGCATGTCCCTAGTAATTCAGAACATAGAGTAAGAGAATGACATGCTGATTAGCTGGGGAATTATGGAATTGTGAGCAATTGAACTTTCTGCTTTTTATAAGGGCTGAACCAAGTAATCTCAAGTGCCTTCTTGATGGAACAGTAAAACAAGTAGATAAAGAGCAGAAATTATATCACCAGTTTTCTTCCCAGAAAGATTTAGACACTTGAATACCTGGAAATATAATTCAAATTGGCTTGCAAAGAGAGATATTTTTGAGAAATTGGCACAAAGATCATAAACACAGTAACATCAGGATGAGGTTTTGTGTCTTTACGAATACCCAGGACTAAAACTTTCCTCTTTTCCTTTCACTTATTATTCAATAATGGAAAAACATTAATGGAATTTTCAGGTTTTCAAGTCAGGTGATAACAAAGATGATTTAAAAGGTATTGCAAATGCACAGAAAAAAATGTTAAGAAAATAATTTCATGGCACTGGAAGCAAAGAAAAATGGGAAAGAATATATTTCAATATGCACTGCAAGGGAAGCGAGAGACAAAAATGAGATACTATTGAGATAGACTTCAGGAGACCAATATTCATGCTAGCATGTAATTAAAAATAATTCTGTAATATGGATATATTTAACTACATATTGGAAAAAAAAGAGAGCATTATTTCTCATATTACTTTGGTATAAGAAAGTAAATGGAATTAAATTTTCCTATAACAAAGCAAATCCATGGAAAGTAGAAATTTCTCAAAGAGAGAATTAACTGGGAGATTCAAATACTCAGCTGAGGAAAGTTAAAAATAATTAAGTGTAGATTGGTTCATATTTGACTAGACTGACAGCATCTACAAATATTTTAAGATCATAACAAAAAGTAGAACAGTTATTCAGTATGAGAGTCTCATATTAATAGCCTGAAATTAAACATGGAAAAATTGAGGCTGAGTATCAGGAAAGCTTCCTGGCAGTGAAACAAACTGGGCTCCCAGGGGAAACAATGGAATCTACATAGCTTTAAACTTTTAAAACTAGACTAGACAATAACAATCAGTGTAGGGGAATATTTTTGTATTGGCAAAAGATATATTACTTGATACTGGTAGGTCATTGCCATCTCTGGTTGAAATACATAAACCCCCCCATAGATGATCACAGATCCAAAAAAAAAAAAAAAAAAAAAAAAAAAAAAAAAAAAAAAAAAAACCAAAAAAAAAACCCAAAAAAAAAAAAAAAAAAACAAAACACAAAAAAAAACCCATAAAAAAAACCCACAAAAAAAGCAAACCACTGTGCTTGAAAGAAAATATTTTAGTCATTCAAATGAAATTCACAAAAATCATTCCAAAAATAAGGCAGAGTCTGAGTTCATGTTTGCTCTACATGCTCCACAGTTTGTTCCCGTATTAAGATAGAAAAAAAAAAATTATTTTAGGTGAAGTGCTAGCCTATGTTCTGCTGATTTGATGTATTAGCTTGTAAGTAACTATGCTGCCAAGAAATTCTGCTGTGTTTTGTGAGTTTAAGTTGTTGTCATGGTGACTACAGTTGGTCTATAGGTGTCTTTTTCTCATTTAAAATCTAAAGAGATATTTCTAATAAAGCCAATAGGAAAATGTCTTTAGTTTAAAGTTTAACCCTCCTTTTAAATATTTCCTCTTAATAATATGCCAAAACTTTTCAATCCCTCTTGATACTCATTCCTTCCTGCACACATTTTTTTTACAAACAGAATATTTATTTTTAGTGCCAATTACTGATCTTCCTTAACTTCCATATAAACCTGGCTGATGTCAACACAAATGCACAGGTGTAAACTTCCACAGAGCAGCAATCAGTCAGCCACAGAGAGTCAAGAGCTGTGCCACGAAACAACATGCCATGAAATATCATGATTGTCCCAATTCAGAATGTTTTAAAAAGTTGCACAGGTTTTAACAAGTTTATCGATTTGTCTTTGCTGATACTTTCCTATAATTTAATAATTTCTGATAATTTAATTTTTTGACCGTTAAGTAAAAAGTTTACCCTTTATGCCCTAAATGATAAAAAAAAATTGCCCAGAGCAAAGTTGTTCTGCCTGTTATTTGTGTCACAGAGAAACAAAAGTTAATATTCATTTTCTGGCTAATCTTTGTAACATGGAAACGTTTTGCTTTCCAAAATTAGGTGGTTGATTCATGGTGAGTTATAAAAACCTCCTGTTTGTTTGAGAAACAAATCTGAACTGGCAAAATATTTAAAGCAGTGTTCAGCAACTATCACGAAACAGGATTACAGAGAAAACACATAACAGGAAGAAATACTCCTTAAAAAAAAAAAAGTTATTAAATAAGAGAGACCTTTTCATTCTGAGGACAATTAGGAGGAAGAGCATTGTTGCAATACAGTGATTTTGTACCTTTTAAAACTGCTGAAATTAACTCTGACATACTAAAATAGTATTACTGGGGGATAAAGTAATAGTGAGAAAGTGCTAATAAATCCAAAGAAAACATGATACTTATTTGTGAAGGCGAAGGTTTGATGGCACTGTAGTTAAGGATGCCTTGTGGCTTTTAGAGTTCTGTTTATATTTCCAATACACTATGAAAACTTGCTTCAGCTAAAAAAAAAACATGCAGTAATGGAACCATAGAGGAACAGGCAATAATGTGAACAATGATTCTGTGACACAGCCACTACAGGGTTGTGTCCCCAGAATGGCAAAGAGATGTGAAGTCCATCGTCCAGATTTCTTATGCCTTACAAGAGACAGGCACCGCTCTGCATAAGGCAAAATAAACTTAGCCTGTCATTTAGGGGATGAAAGTAGAATTTAAATGGTAATAGGTCTACTACTGACCTTAATTTCACTGCAAATTGGAATTTCAGAGTTCTCAGCATAATTAAATATACAAAGGAAGTTAAATTAGTGACACAGAAGTGATAAAGTAATCTGCAGGCACCCGTCCTTGAGATAATTTCCTGGCCTTCAGTATTATGAATATAGGGCATCTATGTGAACTGTTGACTACAGTGATGAATGTGGTACATCAGGGCCAACTTTTGCCCAATTATTTTCCATAGAACTACTCTGCATCCATTCAGACAGACGCAGCTGCTTGTTCCACCAAACGAGGGTAAACGTGACTGACACCCAGTGCAGTGGCCGCACTGAATTCTCCCACCATCCATGTGCTACTTTCAGGTTCTCCAGAAGGGACCCACATGGTGGCCACAAGCTGAGTCACTTCAGCAGTCTGAAGGAAATTAAACCACTCTTCAAAATCCAAGTAAACAATAATGGGACAGGGCTCTCCCTAGCTCACCTGCCTACACTGACTCACCTCTTGGCTACTGCTGCATCCTGCTGTGACAGGGAGGGGAAGGAAACATGCAGCCAAGAGCACCTCAGAGTAGAGCAGGTATAGTCCAAGGCTTTACTCTTAATGACGCTGCAGGGTGTTATTCCAGTCTCAGTGGAACATAAAATAGGCTCTTCCTTACCAAAGCTATGCCTTTTAAGCACACAGGTAGTGTTTTTCTGAGCACAGAATGACCTTTAACTACATCACAGGAAAGAAGCTCACTTGGCACCCTTAGTGTGAGTTGTACAATGAAGGTCCCGTGGCTGTAATCAAATAGCTGTTTTCTTTTGGGGAGTTATGTACCTTCTGAATACATATGACAGTACAAACCAGCACACTAAGAAACTGAGAGGTGGTTCTGACTTACAGGCCACCCAGTTTGATACCAATCACCTTCACTTTTACAAATTAGAGCAACCTTGTATAAACCATCAGAATTCTGTTTACTTCCAGCAACAGGTCCAAATTAATACGGTTTTTTGTTCAGGTGGTCTTTACACAAGGACTCAGAGAAGAGACACCAGTAAGTTTAGATGTAGCCAGGAACTATATTTTGAAAGGAAATCAACAATTTGGAAAGGCCTTTGCACAAGGTCATACCTAACGTCAGAATGAGAAAACACTGCATTAGCTGAGTAATTTTTCTGATCTCAGTAGAGGAAAACCTTGCAATGAATGTTTTCAGTGCTAGTCTTGAAATAATTCTTTTCTGTACCTATATTTGTAGAAAGACTGTTTAACTAAACATTAGAGCCTTGAGATGTGCTCACGTGCAGGACTGTCTCTGTGTATCCCGTAGCTTAGATTAGTTACTAAGCCAATTCTGCCTGGAAAATAAAGGTAATGCTGAGAAGTATAATAGATTGATGAAGTTGTGGCCAAAAAGAAGCTGGTAAATAAATAAACTGTAAGGGAAAAAACCCGATATTGAGAGAATCTACGAAATTTTAAGTAAGCAGAGCAACAAGGACTTAAAATATGAACAGAAAGCTGATTAAAATCAATGAGATCAAAAGGACACTCTCAGCAAATTTTATATAAATTATGTAAGAAACTGCAGAGGTAGGCTGCAGCAGAGATTTTCCCATTAGTATTTTTTTGTATATAGACTTTCCAAACCAAGTGGCATGAGGTGAGTGCATTTTGAAGCACTGGTAAATCTACAAATGAATCTGTTTATCCATTTGGTACCTTTATCCTCTATCCTGGGAAAATCTCAAATCTGCTGACAGGCCCAGCATGGAAAACCATTATTTAGTACAGTTTCCCATGCAATTGTTTTCTTACGTGTGCATGCACTAATGATCAAAGACAGTTCTTGCCCACATCTCTTTGAAGAGGGTTGTATAACACTAGAGGCAACTTGGTAATGTTATAGAAACTTTGTAATCTTTCACCCTTCAGAAGCAAATATTAGTTTAAATGCAAATAGAAGAAAGGTAGAAGAACGCAACTTAAGAAAACATGAAAACTCTTCAGAAAATTATTTTAAATCAAACAATATTTTTTACATTGTTTATCATAATGTTGTTCATAATGTAGTGAATGACAGCCCTTATTTATTTCTAAAAGCATACCTGAAGATATGATAAAAACGTGAAGACATCAGTGTTCACTGAGCATGAACATCCATATTTAATGCAGAATAAGAAGCAAAGGTGAAAGTTTCAGGAATGTTTTCAGGATAATAAATTTTTGGGTCATAACCTTAGTCCAGACTTGACAAGATTTAACAGAGAGCCCATGCTCCTCAACAGCTCATCACTGTTTTTTGTGTCTTCCTTGAATGGGACCTAAGCAATCATTAGTTTTAAATGTAATCATAATCTTACTGAAGTGCTACTTTGAACCCACAAAATGAAAGTCTTTCTCTCCTTTTTCAAAATAGGAGAATCCTAAGAGACTGTGGACACACTCAAAACTGAGTAATAAACACAGTATAAAGATTGTGAGGAACAAGCCAAGGGTTCAAAAACTTTTTGATTGCTCCTTAAAATATGCAGTTTCATAGAATGTTATACATCAGTCAGTCAAACCCTCTTTGTAGAATGTGGTTTAAGATTCTTTTACTTGGAGGAAGTAAAACTAAATATTTTTATATATCAAAAAAGTAAGATCATCTAAACAAACTGTAGTCTGACCACCTGCTCTGTGTCAGACAGAAATTAATTCCCAAATTACAAGGCTAAAAGATCACATTGCTTTTTTAATAGATTTTGTTAAAGATAATTCAAGTTCTCTTTTTTCATCAAACAGAAAACCTTACTGAAGTAATTTTATGAAGAATTCTAGTCTACTTTCACAGCAACTAAATAATTAAGAGTTGTACTATGGCAGACACATTTTACACAGATGAGAACAGAGGACGAACAGTCAAGAAGAATAACAGAGAGGAGGTTACAAAAGGAATTTTCCCATGAGCTTTTTGCTCTCTGCGTGCTATAAACCTTCTCATCTGAGAAAACTCAGATGGTCACATCATACCAAAAATTACCAAGTGAACTGGGGGTAGGATAGTAAGGGACTCTGCCAAGCAACGACACTGTTTATGCACTCTCATTCCCTTGATGACAGTACTGCGTTCTCATAGTAAAACAGATTTTAGAGGTTTTCTCTGCAGTAACTATTAAGAGAGGAGAAAGAACTTAATGAACTAGTACTGAGAGAAGCCTAACTAAAACAAATACTAAAAGCAGAATCAAGTATTTCGTGGTATTTTTCTGATTCATATACTTCCTGAGAATGCACGATATTTTCATCGTTTAGAAGTCCAGAGATAAATTTTATGTACTTTTTTTATTCTACTTTAACAGCAAATTTTTAAACACCTTTTTTGTCATGGCCAGAACAGACGGTGGAAAGACTTTAAAGCATTGGTTTCACTTTGTTCTATTTCTACAAAGGTTTTGGGGGTAGGTGGGGAGGGAATGGGATATTTTCTTATGCAGCAAAAGTAATTAGGTAACTACTCTTTTATGAAAGCTATGCATGGCAGGTCTTCAGTTTTAGAGTATCAACAAAGAAAAATCTGGCACAAAAAAATGGACCAGCCTTTCAACTTTCTGATCTAACTGCATTATATTGTATATGGAGCTGTCAGGAAGAAAGCAACCAGAACATATTGTGCTGGCATCAAAATTCTCTCTTTGCTTTTTTTTACTTTACTTTTTTATGTTTATATCTTTACTTTTTTTTTCACATGAATGTAAATAAAACCCAGAATCCGTGAGGGCTTTTGATATGCGTTACTGAGCAGATTCTTACTCAGCTTTATAAAGCAGTTGTAGTTTTAATTATTTTGACAACCTTGAATTTTTGCCCTGAGCTTCAAGTCTACAGGAATCAGGAATCTCATAGAAAAATTGCTAACAAAAGCACTCTGAAGAACAATGTGACTTGCTTGGACAGTCCCTTAGCATAGCTGCTTTGGAATTTCCAACCCAACCCAGTTGGCACAGAGGAGCTGTGAAGACAGAGCCTCTCTCCGAGTTGGACAGAATCCCCTGGGCACTGTAACCCTACCAAGCTAAAAACCCAGTCTATTAACACAAAATTTAGTAGAAGGTTTTTACTATCAAATAGACATAAAACTTCAATAGCCTATAAAAGATACAAAACAGATGACAAAATGACCTCTCTGTCACATTTCAATTACCAAGAAATCTAAAAGCCACTTTAAAGTAAAATACCTAGGATTTGGCAAGGTTATAAATGAAGGAAACAGGTCTTTCTAACCAAAGTGCAAAGTGTTGGGCAACTTTTACCCAACTTCATTTTGCAATTTTCATTACTTCTACTATATTTATATCTTTATTGTCTTCATTTCCCACCTGAATTGCATTACTACCCAGAGGTCTGTCTGCATGTAAAGTTGTTTTTCTTTCCAAAAAGCTCAGTCCCCTCCTCCCCTGCAGTGACCCACTACAGCAGATGTTAACAATACTGCAGGAGCACTGAACACAGCACAGCCACAGTATTTGCCTCCTATTAGGGCTGCAGATGGGGCATCATTGTTTTAGCAGATTATGACCTCCCATTTAAGAAATGCCATTCAAAGGATATAAATTTGTTTCAAATTAAGAAATTTTTCTTTTCCTTTTAAACACCATATTCTTACAGCTAGTTGTCCTGTGCTATTAATATTCACAATTAGGATTTTTTTTTTCTGCAAATGCTCTCCAGTTTGTTGAATTTTTATTGTGAAATATTTTGAGTAGGACATAGAGCATCTCATCTCTAAAACAGAATAGAAACAATAGACTGTATACACTTGAAATGAGACAAAGTTTTTCTGTCTGCTTCAATTAGTTTATAACAGCCAGCAATCACTGTACTATTCATAAGTTTCTACAAATATTGGGGAAAAAACCCCAACTTTTTCATATCTATAATGTACCCAGAATTCATGGATAAAAATCTTTCCAGATAAAGATAAACTTACAATACTTTACATATAAGAAACTACTTTTTATGTATTCACTTATCCCATAAAAAAAAAAAAATTTACTCAAGATCAGATACCAAAGATGTCCATATTGTACCTCCAGCTTAAATAACAAAAGTATTTTGAGATGCCCTTCTCCAAAAGGGCAATAAAAGAGAGATGTTATTGGTGTTGAGAGGTATTAAAAAAAAAAAAAAAACTTCTGATAAGATAAAGTCATCCTTAACCAACTCTATATGTCCTCCAGAGAGAGATCACATGTTTTAATTATGACTTGACATATTTTAAATTAAAATACAGTGGAAAAATATCTAGGATTCTCAATAATACATATATATATAAAAATTTCATTATCATGTTCTAAATGTCTACAGTTTCTTTGCAAGGCTGCTTTACTGCTTTTATTTACTTCCAGGGACACAAATTTTTGTAGGAGCTGCTGAGGGGTTTATTTTGGAAGGAAATGAGAAATATATTCAATAGTCAGAACATCATCACAGAAATCACCTGTCAGCCTCCTCTGGTATTCCTAGAGTTTGACTCCAGTATACTCAGTAGAAACATTAGTACCAGATGTTTGAAATAAGTCACATATTCTCAAAGCAGAAAATGGAAAGAACTCCAAAAAGTTAGGAAGTGTCTTTTACACAAAGTGAAGCACACGTTCATAAGCCTCATTTATCAATTTCTAACTTAGCTTTTACCATTCAGTCCTTCAAATTTATACCTTTCTTTTTTCCTAAAAGGCTACTTTCCAACATAATGTATAATTTTGTTGGTTTCAGCTCAAATTAAGGAACACTTTTAACTGCAAGTCTTATATATCAAAATTTCACTGACAAATTTTAAATTACAAAAAATGGACCACTTTTATAAGATTTCAAGGAGGCAAACATCTCACTCCTTAAACTGCAAACCACTAGTCATCTTTAATGACCTTTTCAGAGAAAAGAAAGTCTGACACAATTCTGCCCAGCCTTTATTCACATCTTGAACACTGAACAAATTAAAAACAAATAAACAGAACCATAAATCACTCTTTTGACAACTGACAGCACGTTTATCTATCTAGAGCTAAAAAAATAAATATTTGTGAAGCTGAAATGACCTGCTTCATGCTGTCAGACAGAAGTTTGGGACCAAAGACAGTTTTACTTACCATAAAGCATTGTTTGCATATTTGCAAAAAAACTAAGTAAAACAAAACATGTTCCTCTTTGGACCTGATATTGCACATATGGTATTTCCTGATGCAATATGGATCTGTCTGGTCAAATTTCAGGTTTGGTAATATGGGAGCATTCTGAATTTTCATAAAATTGTTATGAAACTGAAAGAATGATAGGTCTTTTCTTACTTTGCGAGAAATATTCCATATGGATTTGCACTAGATACAGTTAATACCTGGCAAATGACATGCTGGAATAAAGTGCACAGGAATTGGTGCCCATGTTACTGAGCTCAGAAGGTGTTTGATATTTCCACACCAATGCAGTAAGGCTGCTCCAGCAAAGGGTTTTGAGATGATTGTGGACCAAACTCTAAGGACAAATGCAGAGCCTCCCTATGTGTGACATCATGGTCCCACGAATGATGAAGATCTAACTTTCAATATCCTTGCTGTCACTTTGGAATCTTTAATGTAAATTGTAAGCGTTTGTATTTTTTTCAGTAAAACTGCAATCCTTAAGGAACTGTCTCAAATGCTGAAGAATATCAGATATGTGTTACAATGGATGTGACAATCTACTGAATTAGCACAAAGGGTTTTCAGTGATGTTCTGTTTACAAGCTGAGCATTATGAACAAAGGACTTAAACCTCCCTCAGTCCCTCATGAAATTAGTCCATGAAGGGGGTCTGGCAGTTCAGTTTTGGAGTTTATGACATGAGCAATGACATTTGGATTTTTTCATGGGGAAGGGACTAAAACTACTTTTGTTCCTACTTCCTGCTCATTGCTTCTTCCACCAGAAAGTCCAGCAGAGGACAAATATAAGAACTGCTCACATGAAGGCCCACACTAATGACAAGCTGCTCTCTTGGAGATTGCTGGGAAGGAATCTGTTGCTTGCCAACCGAGTTTCTCCATGTTCAAGAATTCTTCACCAATGGGTAAAGCTATCCATCTAGGCACAGCTGTGTGCAATACATCCAGCATTGTAAGGATTTTCCTGGACAGCTTCCACATAGATGTCAAGCAACTTTTCTCATGAGATTTTGGAAGGATTTTTAATCATCTGGGATAAAAGAGTATGATTAAAGGATGGCTGGCTCAGCTGGTGCTGACAAATATACTGGCATCTGCTATACCCTCCTCCTGAAAATTCTTTTCCAAGGGAACCAGATCAGTAACAGACTGAGCAATAGGGGGAATAAATATGTCTTTCATGGTCTTTGTGGTAAAACCTTATGGAGTTTTGAGATATTCCACTTGAAGAGCTGAGGCCCAGACAGAAGGATCCCTGTAAGCAGGAAATTAAGAATGTCTGTTGCAGGAAACTTCAGAGAGACAGGATCCATGTGGTTTGAAGCGTAAAGTCTCTCTGTTGCCCTGCAAACCTGATGAGTATTGCAATAAACCTAGATCTTTTTGGAAGGCACCAAGGTAGACACCAAGAAACTGCAGAAGGGAGTCCAATGTCACTTTGCTTTACAAATCTGCATTGACTGACAGTGTTAGAAGGGTGGATAATAAATTCAACTAAAACTATTCACTGATAACCATGTATCTGCTTTTAACTAATAAATTAATTTTAATAGCTATTTTAATCACTAAAATCTGATCAAAAACTCACATCATTAAAATGACAGGAGGTTGCATAAATTACTTAGAACAATCAACACAGTTTAAACCATACCTGATCATTAAAGTTTGCAATTGTTCAAATCTTCCTCCTGACTGATTTATCGAAGGAGTTTCTTAAATATTATGGAAATGCCCTAATTGTCATGGTGTAAGATAATCACAAATTCACCCATTGCTGACTACTGAAAGAATAACAAAGCCAAGTTTCAAAATAATTATTTAACTCAGGGATTGGGACATCAGCATGCAAGCCATGAGGTGGAATTTGTTTCTATCCCAGTAGATACTTAATTTAAGTGCAAAATACAAAAAGACGACACCATGAGGCCAAGCCCAAAATACCTTCTGACACAATGATTACATAGTTTTATATCAGGTCAGATCATTTGAATTGAGTAATTTTGTTTAATTGAATAAATGTAATAGACTTTTTTTTTTTTTAAACTTTCAAATAAACAGATGAAGATAAATATACACATGTGGTCTTCTCTAAGTATCATGAGGGATGCTAGCCAAAAATTAATTATCTGAATATTGTACTGAAAGGGAGTAAAGTGATATTTTGGACATATAACAAGGGAATCTTAAGTAGATGTAGAAGTGATATACCTCTGCATCTGATCCTGGGGTGATCGACACTAGAACACCAGTGCTCCAACCAGGTGCTCACAATTCAAGGAAGATTTTGAAAACTGGCTATACAACTGGAGAGAAAATTCCATTACTATAAGGGACTGAATGCCTTAGAGCAAAATTTCTTGAGATATATAACACATACATTTTATATATGTATATATATAGATATATACAATAGGGAAGTCTGCAGTGCCTAAGTAAGGAGCAAAAACTCCGAAGGAGATGTATTTCCATCTAACAAAGTTATAGAAGTGGATGAATCAAGCTTAAATCAGAGAAAAGAGTACTAGAGCTGTCTTTGTAACAAAAATAACTAAGCATGAAATAATTTACAAAAAATTATGGTAGAATCTTTATTGCTAACCATTTTACCTTTATTTGCCTCCCTAGAAGTTATTATTTATCGAATAATTGTTACTGGATCTGAAATAGAGGTTTACTCTGAGTAACTATATGTACACTATAACCATTCCTAATTTGCATTTGCCTGCTTTGTTCAATTGTAAATTTCTGTGTAAGAGGATGGGAAGGAATTGATTTTTTCACATGGGGCAGTTAAAAAATCTCTGAAGTCATTTGTCATTTTTTAAAATTACTGCATAGTGTGAAATTGTAACATTCAGATTCCTTCTGCACTATATCATTTGATATTGAAGTACTGCACCATGTATATGACAAAGGTAATATTAACAATAAGTGCACTATTTCTCAGTTGGTCTTCACACAGAGCAGCACCAGTCTCGAGAGGTATGTAGCATCTGTCCCAACAGCTGGGCTAAAGCTTCCGTAGAGCTACATGGTAGAGCTTTAAAATTAAACTATTCCTGTTAAAGAAATGTTATTTTGCAAACTGATTAAACAGCTGTTGCATATACTTCACTTATCAAACTTCCCAATACCTGCCCTTAAAGAGAAAAGTTCATGATTAAGTCCAGGTTGCTAACTTGTTTCTAACTTCTTACAAATACAACTTTTTTTGTATTTAAATACAATCTGATTATCATTCCATGAACTGCAGACATCTTAATGTTTTTCTTTTCATTGGTGGGAGAACCAAAGTAAAGATAATTCCATGTTCAATCCAAATCAGTGTTGGATTAAATGTTTATTTACCTTGCATTAACTAATACTGTGAAATCTTGTATCAAGAGTTTTCAACCCTATGAGACAGTGTTTTTGTATGGATAGTTTCCTCAATTTCATTAGACTTATAATGACTTTCAATGAGCACAGTATTTGCAGAATCACATTTTTCTTTAGGTAAAGAAACACCTCAAAGAAAAAAATATTACTACAAAGAAATCATACCCCTTTACCAAACCAGTTTGCAAGTTTCTATAAGAGCTTATTTGGTAATCTCTGAAGGCCACTTCACATAGAAGTTTCAGACATCTGTGTTGCAGCCTAATAAATACCATATTAATAGATCTGTTGAGGACCTTCACAACATCTTGGGACAGGGATGATAGCAATCCAGTTAATCCAGTCACTCTATATTTTGTAAATATTCACTATACAAAATAAGGAGAGTTTCATGCATGAACACCTCCCCTCCTCTTGTTTTAAAGCAACCCTTTTTTTGTTGGAACAGCAGGTGTGCTTTTAGACATCTAAAAACTAAGAATTTGCAATGTATGTAATATATGCTGTTTCTCTACTACTTTGTATTTCACTTAATTTCATAAGACATTTCTCCAGAGTATGCTCAGCATGGTTAATTAATTTTGCTTTCACTTCTACATTTAATCACAGCTTATTTACCAGCAGAATAGATACAAATTCACAATTGGTGTGTTAGCCCACGCTAAGTTTAGCTGGAGTCACATTCCATCTTTAAATGAGAGGTGGTAACTCCTGACTTCATTGCCCATGTGAGCAGTTCTTCCAGTGCCAAGTCAAACATTAATTTCAACCTCCTTTGGCAACTATTTAAACTAATTTATTTGACTGCACTATAATGAAGGAGAACTTACTGCTACTGGGCTAGCTCTGGGAGTCAATTCCTAACAGCAAAGACACAGTAACCACCATGTAGTCTTCCCAGTCTTTTGACTGGAGAATTGCTTCTACCTTTTAGCTT
Source organism: Aegithalos caudatus (assembly GCA_013389925.1). NCBI lineage: Eukaryota > Metazoa > Chordata > Aves > Passeriformes > Aegithalidae > Aegithalos > Aegithalos caudatus. The sequence continues at coordinate 31,382 of WEIU01004037.1, forward strand.
ATGCCCAGTACTGCAGCCCTGATCTATTTTAGGTGAGATTCAGTACATACAAAATGTGTGATACATGGTATGCTTAGACCTTATTGTGGTCTTCGGGTCACAGTAATCTGCCATGCAATAGGAATCCAGCGAAGCTAAGAGACAAATTGAAATGGCTTGCTAAATTCACCTGTTGGTAATAGCCACAGAGGAAGGCCTTTCCATTGCTCTTTCAGATGCTACAGAGGAAACAAATCACAGTGGGTGGAAAGCAAAATGATGCCAACACCACTGTCTCTTCAGTTTGCATCTGGTAAGTCTTGGCCCATAAAATTACCTTGACGCTGGGGACATCCACCCCAATGTTCATATCCAGACTCTGTGTTCCTGCCAAAGAAAGCTGGCCAGAACTACCATTCAGTCTGGGAAATGTCTGCCAAGGAAGCCCCTTAACAGTTCAGGAGAGCAACAGGAGGTTGTGTTTCAGTGTGACATTTCCCAGAACAATGGACTTCATCAAGATGAATATAAAACATAGATTGAGGAAATTAGCTAACTAATGAAGACTGCAGTTACTTCAGCAGCTGCATAAGACTGCCTCATGTCAGTGTTCTGCCTTCACTGCAAGTCCTCCGTCCAAGATCCCTAATCTTCCAGTAAGAACAGTGATTCCTGCTGATGAGAAAATTCACACCTCACTCTTCTGCTAGGAGGAGTCAGTGCAAGACAGTGGTCAAAATGTTCTTCTGCCCGAGGCGTGTGATCCATTCTCACTTGGTGCTGTTCACCCTTGGTCCCTGCTGCTGGCACTGCCAGACACAATCCTCAAAGCCATGAAGCAATCAGCAGCACAGCAAGCCTTCTATCTCTACTAAAGGCCCACAGGAGATAGATAAATATGCAGACAACCAGTGTCAGGCAAAGAGAATGGAAATATATAGAGCCACTACCACAGAGACCAAATAAAGAAGGAAATTTACAAAGCAGTGCCAAGATGAGGAAGTACAGAAAATGCCAAAAGCACAGAAAGATAATAAGACCAGAGCTCTGAGGGTTTTCCCAATAAAATAACATGGCAGAGCACATTGTTGGAGATAACTAGTTGTTCCAAGAAATAAGGATATTTACAGAGGGAGAGAAATGATGGGCCGTTATTTCAGTGTTATGCACAACAATAAAAATACGATAGGAAAGTGCAAACAAATTCTGCTTAAAATCATGAAATCTTAGAGCTTAAAGTTATGGGAAAAGGAAGGAAAAAGGAAGGAGCAGAAGAAACACAGTGTGAAAGGGAATTAAATCAGAAAAGATGAGGCATAAAATGAATGAAATTAACATGGATTCGCATAGGCAAAGCCTGATGAAATTCACTATTATATAATTAAGTAATTAGTTGAATGTTGCTCCATCATTAGTTAGAGCTTCACAAACTAATAGGGAGAGTGTATTAGAGGGCTGAGGAAAGGCAGATATCTTTGGGGGGGTAAAGAAGTACATGGGAAACATATCTGTCCCTTTACCTGTGATTCCCTGAAAGAAAAGAAGCTCATACCTAATAAATCCATTTATAAAAACATACATGATTAAAACATAATAAGATACAGCAAAAATGAATTTGCCCAAAGCAAATCATGTCAAAATGTTTTTATTTTCTTCTTTGCTAGACTAACTGGTCTAATGTGTAAGGAGGAAGTGCTTATGTAATATATTGACTTCAATAAAGTCTTTCCTGCTGTCCTAATGAGACACTCTCATAAAGCAAGAAAGGAAATACAACTTGATGAAATTACCTAAGATAAGGATATGTCTTTGGTTGAATAAATAATTAACAATGGTTCGCTGCCTAAGAAGAAGCTGGGTATCATAAGACCCAGCTCAGATCCATTGCATATATTGTTAAATACAAAAAGAAGGCTCAGTGGTAAGAGATTATGGAAGCCATCAGAATGGATAAAGTTGCAGATATGTAGGAGGTTAGGTAAATACTTCATTTGGAGTAACTCTCTTCATCACACAACAAAGCATTCAACACAGACAATTGGAAAATCTTTTAGAAAGAAGATGAATACAATGGATGAGGCACCAACAATGCAGAAAAAAATGTGAAAATATAGAGAATGATAACATTAGTAAGAACTGATGATAACACAAAAATGAAAGTCTTAGCAAGGTGATTTAAGAAAAAGTTGTGTATAGAATAACAACACATACCCCATTTTTCCAACATCTATGCTCTAAAAATTTGTTTGCCCAACCATTCTCTGGGTGAACAACCTTTTCTTAATACCCAACCTAAACCTCCCCTGGCATAATTTCAGGCCATTCCCTCAGGTCCCTTTGCACAGTGCTGCTCTCCAGCCTCTCACTTCCCAGTCTGTTCCTACATCCAGGGCTGCCCTGTCCCCAGAGCAGAGTACTGAAGAACTGGATTCATTTTGTCAACCAAAGAGATAACTGAAAGCAGAGAGGTACACATGGAAGAAGTAATTAATAAAAAGTTGATGAGTAACTACTCCTTCATACACTGAGGAAACAAACATTTCAAACTGGGCATGTTTTTAAGCCTATCTCACTGTAGTGCACAGTGAGATAAATATGTGAGATAGTGAGAGAATATGCAGAGAAGCTGAGTCAGGAGGTAGAAGCAGTCAGCAGCAGAACAGAGTTTAGCCTGTGCCAAGACACAGACTTCAAGATTCCTAAGGAAACCTTTATGTAGTCTGATTTTACATCAGGTAATAAAATCATTAAAGCTGTTTTTCACATTCCAAGAGGATGGAATGTAAAAAGAGAGACTTGGCAACACAACAGTACATTTTAGATTAGGCCCTGAAGGGACTATAATTATGGCTAGATCAGTCTTGTTGAAAATAGTTTAAAATCTATATGCATTTTTATGGGAACTTGGTAATTTGTTTCTCCTCAAAACAACACTGAAATACTGTTAATTATTTGGAAACAATACCCCAGTTACTGAGATAAAATAGCAATTTAATTTTAATTTTTATGAAGCATGTTATAGCACTGAAATCCTTTCTGCAGCATTAAGGAAGTCATTAATTTGGTTCACAACAACATTTTAAAAATTCCTTGTAATTGTCCATTATCAATAGAAAAGGTTACTGCAATGCATTAGTTTTACACCAATGCATTTTACCTGTTTTACATAAAACAGAAGTTTCCGTCTGTGTTATGCAAAGCCACAAGAAACACATCTAGTTTACAAATTAGATGTTAACAGGACCTGTTCTAGGTGAAAGCTAATTTTTCAAAAGTGAGGGGATTAATAATTTAAGAAAGATGAGCTCAGCACAAAACGTTTCTCACTTGATGCCATTAGGAAATCCAACTAATTTTCTCAAAAGTACAAACATTTACACATAAATTCCCTAAAAAATACCATGATATAACAAGAGGAACATTCCTTAAGGTCTGAACCTGGGCTGAAAACTTCTGAGCTCCAGCAAGCAGAATGGCACTACTTGAGAACAGAATCATAGAATAAAATAACCATTCAGATTAGAAAAGACCTTTAAGATCATTGACTCTAATTGTAAACATAACACTGCCAAGACCCACTACACCATGTCCCTAAGTGCCACTTAATTTCAGTTCCAGGCTTAATATCTGTGTTGGGCAATGTTTCAAATCCTAGATGAAGGTCTGGATGAAAGCCATCCAGCCATCCACTTTTGGTGATCGGGAAATTGCTTTACCTAATTTTTGCAATCTGAAAAAAACCCACAACCCCTCCAGAATCCACTTAATGAAAAGATTTCTCAGATCCCTTTAAGTACCTTGAAAATCAGATATTTTTGATAAGAAATATTACAAAGGTCACTCATGACAACTGAAAAATGACTCAGCAACTGATCTTGTAATGCCTCTTGAATTCCTCATTAACTCTAGAAAAGTTTGCTTGGGAATAGCACAAAACTGCATACCAGCAGGGTCCCAAACAGACCAGCAGCCAACATTAAATGTTCTATATATTTCAATAGTGTTGCTTTCTGCAGTCTACCTACAGATAACAGAGTAATTACCACAATTTATGTTTTAGTGTATTAACGGATGAGTAAGAACATAAAAACCAAAAATGACCACATTCTCATTAATTTCTTTGTCAGCTCACCACCTGCTTATCTTTACATTTCCACATTACTCATTATATTCTGTTACTCATTCTTTTCTTTTCATTTTCCTTTAAATTTATTTTTCTCACCTCTTTTTTTTTTTTTTGGCTTCACATTATTTCTATAAATTTTCTCACCATTCTCCCTTTCTCAAGTCCAAAAACTCCTACCCAGCTTCTCAGTGTTACTGTGCCACTAAAGTCACTGATTTTTCCATTGGCTTTCATATTTACATATTCACCACAATCATCATCGAGTTCAATTCTGATGCTGACATCCGATATTTAAAATTCTGACTTTTCATCTGCAGTTCTGAGAGTGTCTACAAGGTCCATCTAGACCAAAAAGCAGATAACAGCTGCTGTTAAAACAGAAACATCAATGTAAACAGCATGTGAGAATGGGATACACAAATCTCTGTGAAAGAGTGTTTCACAAAACTCCTTACATTGAAGAGGAAAATACCATTATGATAAACATGATGAATTATAAACACATTTCTGACTTGAAAAAAAAATAAAAATGAAGAACAGAAATTTGAAGCAGCAGGAAGAGACCTTGGAGTGGAAACAGCAACCCTCAAAATCTGGTTTTTAATTCACAGAAGTTACCCTGCAGTCACCACACGCCCTGCATTGGTGCAGGCTCGTGGGGCACTCAGTGGTTCCCGAGGCAGCAGTGGGCAACACCAGCACTGACAAAACCACATCTCCACTGCAAGATGTGTGCAGGTAAGGAAATGAGACTTTTCAGACTTAACTCGCTTATGCCATGCCCCATCTTCTGACTTGTCCCCTTTCCTATGTCCTTTCCCTTTACAATCACCAGCTATCTCTCCAGCCTTTCCCAAGACCCACGTCTCTTCCAGTACCAGGATGCAGTGACTGTGTCCCTTCAAAGCCAGCAAGGCTTGACCGCTCTTCCATTGTATCAGTGAAATGATTTTCACCTTCAGCACATCCTGCCTGTCCCTCTGCTTGCCTCACTGAGCATCCATCCACAGCCATCACCCCCGAGTTATCCTCATCTTAATTAAATTACTAATATTTTTGCATTTTTCTTAATCTATTATCAAAGTGTTCTAAAAGTCTGTCAGTCTTCAGGTCACAGCAAGGAAACCCTTAGTAGAAAAGGGCTCCCATCTGGACTGAGCCTACTAAATTATAACATAGTACAAAATATAGTCATAGTTGGATTTACTCTCATTACAGCCAAGCATAATTTTCACAGTTCATAAAGTGAGGCCCTGCTTTTTCATAATAGTACAATGATTTATAAATATCCATGATCAGAATGCACCTACTATATTAATTTACTGTGGATACAGTTTTTATAAATATTAGACAAATAAATCATATTTCCATGATTTTCAATTTCTTTGCTTACACTTCTTGCAATCATTCAACATTCCTGACTTATGTCTCCTAGTATTATAGTCATAATTTCAATGTTTAAAGATGAAACAATGGAAAACAGTTCTTTTTCTACATTTCTATGCATAGGTCTTGTTAAAAATAAAAATTTTCTAAAGTCTCCACAACATATCATAAACTTTTCATAAACTGTTTCTCAGTCTCCAATCTGGTTGTGTTAATTTTCTTCATGATTTGTCATTATTGTCTCATGGGTAGCATGGCCATATAAAAAATCAGAAATAACTAAAATATAAATTCTTTTTAAGGTCTTACCAAATCCTGTTTTCACCTACCCATTCATTTAAAAACAAATCATACAGTTACCGTTGTTAGGTGGGTAGACTACTTCTGTAATTTTTTCTATTCTCTGCCTTTTAATGTACATAAAAGGAGACATTTTGAAGAATTAAAATAAATGCTTGCAATTGTAAGATTTTTAAATGGAAAATTAAACATTTCAGAAGTCAGCCTTTCCATAATATCCAGTAATAAACAGAATATTGGTTCAGATTGTTCTTTATTGCTCTCTCCTGGTTTGGAAAACACTTTTTACTGACATATCCAACAGGTCCTTAAGGGCAAGAAAAATATTATAAACAGAGAATACACTGAAGTACTAAATCTATGAAAAGAAAAAAAAAAAAAAAAAAGGAAGAAATCTTTTAAATGTCATGTCTTCCTGACATACCCTGTTTTCAGTCTCTTATTTAGTGAAGATAATTTCCTCACAGACTAATAAAGACTGCTTAATGAGGCTGTCAAGCACTGTGACCAACTCCAGCACATGTGATTCTGCTCCATGGGTGAATCAGGATTTCTTTTGTTTTTGCATTTATGTACCTATGGGGAAATTGGGAACCCAGAGAGTCATTCTAGTCTGGTTTTTAAACCGATGCTTACAAGATCCCTGTGATCTGTCCAGGATTATGACAGAAAATATTCAGCCTGATGTGACAGAAACAGATTTTTAAAACCATATAAAGGAAGTTCATTTTTCACTTCATTGCTGTGCCTCACTAAGTCAGCCTCCCCTCCCTCCTTCACTAATTTCCACCCCAGATACAGAGGCAGGAGTTGTGTCTTTATCCCTGACCCCAAGGAGGTGCTAAGCCTATGCAGCCTTCTCACCACCGCAGTGACAAATTGAGACAAAATAAAAACCTGCCTTTTACTTAAGCATGCACAAGAGGACAGAGTGCCTTGGCTAACACCAGGCCAAACTGCAGTTTTCATCCCAGGCTCTCCTCCATGGATGGAAAACATCCTCACCTGAGACAAGACAGGTGCCACCTACTCTGTGGGAACTGCAGAAACTGATGCTTTGGGAAAGCAGAACTAGGCACTCTTACCAGGTGATTTAAACCTATGACTTTCCAAAAAAGGATAATGCAAGGTCTGTGAAACAGGAGTGGCTCAAACCTTTTGCTACAGCTCCTTTTCCTACCAGCTTGAAAATCTTAATTGCTGTGACTCTCTGCAGTGGGACAGTACGTCTCACCATACCCATTTACAGTGTATCTTCTTCACTCATGGGGCTTATCCCAAGAATAACAGTTATTTTATGACTTTTAGGTCTGACTAAACAGATCTTTGAGAGAAAAGTACAAAAAAAAATCCTCACCAAGGAAGGAGTTTCATTCAGCCTCAGATCTCAATAGAATTACTTTTTTATACCAACTTCTTTCTCATTGGAATTTAGAAGTCAGCTCTTCTAAGGCAGTGCCATTTAAAAAAAAATTGACAGTTTAAATCAACACAACTATGTAGAATTTTGGGTCAGTTACATATCAGTGTAGCCATTACAGAAGGGAGCACATAGGCAGAAAATACACCATCACTGGCAGGATGGCCATGGCTATGAACCACGTGCATGTTTGCAAAGCTGCAGCAAAGTTTGTCATTAGGGCAAGGGGCAATAAAGAAACAGACCATGATTGCAGGGTCTTCTTGTGGCATTGTGTTTTTTATATTTCAGCCTCTCCTTAGAGCATGAAGTAAAGGACAACTGCATCTTCTCTTCCCTGCCCACCTTCCTCCTACATGACAGGAATAAACTGTCACTCATTAAATTAATATGCTACATTAATTTACAATTAAGCTATCACCAGGAATAATTATGTATAAGATATGTGCACCGTAATTGCAGTGCAACAATTTGATACAAACCTCTCAAAGTTCCCTCTACATTTCTTACACACAGTATAAAGACACTAATAATTTGGAGCTACTTGAAGGCTGCTATAAATAAAGGGAGAAAATATACATTCGTATAAACTTCTAAGCAGCTAAAGTTTACAACTTTCTATGCTACCCACAGGTACTTGTTTACTAAGTTGCTTTTTCTTGATCTGCTATTGTGATTTGGTACCTTTCTACAGACACAAATAGAAAATGTGCTAACAGCAGCTATACCCATGCAAAACAAAAATATACCTGTTCAGTACATACTATATCAACTCCAGAGCATAAAGAGAGCAAAATAAAATTCACAAATAATAAAAAAGAATCTGTTACCACAGTATAAAGACATATCTCTGGTACTTGGTAAAATCCTGAATATTTCCAGCATTCAGGAGAGGAAAAGAATTTTAAAAAAGAAAAGAAGGAGAAGCCAAGTAAGGGTATTACACTGATGGGTTGTGTTTTTTTTTTTTGTAGAAATGGCATGTTAGTATATTTTTTGAAGAAGAAAAGAGTCTCTGGCAAAAACATTAAATGTCTAGAAGCTGCAGACTATTTTATTACTATTTACTCCATAACAAAAACTCAAAAGTTATTGATATAGATTGTTCTTACTCCACAAATTACAGTAGTATAAACATTTTCTGGAAGTCAGGCATCTGTAAACAATATTCTGTACAGCATATAATTACCTATGTGCTCTATGGTGGTGTTCAAATAGTGCTGGAATAGTTTCTGCCAGTTGATTACAGTAGGCAACAGCATTTAGTATTTAGAACCAATTCCAGTAAAATGAAATAATGAATCAGCTACATATATTTTGAGGGGTTAGAGACCAAAGGACTGGAGTGGGGCATTTCTTAGTAAAGGAGAACTCAAAGTTACTGAGAAATCCAACCTAGTTAATTGCAGTTAATGCAACATTCATAAAAGTAAATGAATGAAGGTACTGGAACAGCAGCAACAGTACAAGGAGCTATGAGCTCTTCTCACATGCAGGCACCACAGAGAAGGTGACGCCAGAGCTCCCTGAGGAGCAGGAGAACTGCTGGGTTTCACCCTTATTCTTTCTCTGGCTTTCAGCACCATGAGCCCCTATTTTTGTGTTCCTCTGGCTCAAAGGGAAAACCCCTTGATCCAATATTGCATGAAACCACAGAAGATGTGCAGAACAAAAGAGAAAATCTGCAGAACAAAATTTTGAAGCTTCTGCAATAATACTTCTTAAACACATTAAGAGCTTTAAATCAAAGCCATTACACAGCAAGGACAAATTTTTTTGTTATTATCCAGCTGTCATTGATCTGGAAATCTCAAAGCCCATGGGTTTCTTGAACTTTTTCCAGGCTTTTGTGGACCCACTCAAGGCAAAGACACCCAAAGACAACTTGCAACACTCTGATCCTTTTGTTTCCATTTACAGATGAGACCAGGAACTCCAAAGTCGTGCAAACCAACCCATTCTCTAAAGACTGAAACAGAGCACACAAAAATATTGGCTTCGGTATAGGTTTTGATTAATGACCATGTAAATTCATATTTTAACAGAATTCATAGAAATTTGAGCACAAGAACACCTATTATGTCATCTAATGCAAGCAGTTGACAGCGAAGGATTTGTTCCCTAAAGCATATTTTACATTACTTTATTCAGTCCAATTTTAAATGTAAGAGCTGTGAGGCTCCCATTGCTTTCTTTAAGAAAGTTGATTTGTTTATTGTTTGAATTAATTTCACCATATCCAGTCACAGCAAATATGCTCAAGATGCTGTTCTTAATAAAAAATATGGAATGTCCTCAGTAATTTATGTTAGCATTAAAATAGCCAGTGAATATCCAAGCTACATATTCTGTTGAAATATATCCTTGCATGTAGCAGACTCTTCCTTTGATATTAATGAATGCAGGAATCTCTAAGTATTTGGCAGTCTTTTTTGATGCAATTAAAATTTTTTATCCTAATTGATGTGCTTTAGTACTTTAGTAATCAGTTCAATGTGATTCGTAAGTTTGGCTTTTTTTTACACAGTTATATTTCTGAATTAATTTAGTTATTTCCAAGCACTGCTGGGTAGCAAGTACCGAACATTACACTCATTTCTTCATTAATTCAGAACTTGCAAAAAATCTGTAGATAAGCCAGAAATATCTTCTTGTCATTGAGTTTCCCATCTTGACACACAATACTGATCCCACTCTTATGTACAGTATTGGTAATACTGAAAGGATTATTTAGAATAAATTCTTTAATTTTTACATTACTGGAAAAGCAAGTAAAAGTACAGATCCACTTAAATGCAACTTTGTTAAGTAGGAAGGAACTTATAGGTACTTACTGAGTTGTAACATAACTCCCAAGAAAGATATACTTTTTAAGAGTATCTATAATTAGTGTTGGCCGTCATCAAAACATTGGTAAATATAAATACATATCAAACCTGGGAATTTTTTTTTTCTTTTCTTTTCAGGGAAAAATTGAATAGACTGCTGATTCAGTTACCATAATGTAAGATTTGTACCCAGAAAAATCATTTTGCCTGTATAGACAGAAAAATCACAGAATTCAAAGGACTGAGGTTAAATCTTCACAAGTCTTGCATGAGAACACTTTTTCACTAGAGAAATATTTTCCTATGTTGTAAGGAAAATGAACACACATTAAAAAACCCAACTCTTTAATACAGGATAACATCTGTATTTACTGTACACGATACAATCTTTATGACATACGGAGACTGTCTTTCTGTTTCAGCTGCCTAAAATATTATGCTGGTCTTGACCTTGGAAACATTTCCTAAGCATTTACTGTAGTGTTACAGAGAAGATTTTTTGCCAGAAGAGTCATTGCAGAGCCATGGACTCTTTGGGGGCTTTCCATATTAGGGTTTTTTTCACTCTGGATTAAGCATGCCAACAGTATTTAGTTGCCATTCTGTATTAAGAACTGATCTGAAGGAATGGTTTTTGGAAAGAAACGTTGAAACTTCTTGTATTTCATTGACTTAAGTTCACTCCCACAAGACAAGTCGGGGAAACATCCGTTAAGAAAGCTGTTGCAAACTATCCAGTACTACACCAACTACGGAACATTTCTATAGCACATTACTAAACATCAGAAAATATGCATTTATTCACCCACAATTCTAATGGCCCCAAGTAACTGTGAAGAATGTGCATTTTGGATTTTTTTTTTTAATTACAGCTTATAGGATGATTATCACAGATCCTTGGAAATAGTTACTGATATTCAAAAAAATGCATTCAATTAACTATGAGCTTAAATAAAAAGATATCACTTGAGTAAAATATCAAATGGCTCTTCAATGTCAGTCAAAAGCTTTCTGTGAAAGAACATTTTAGCTCCTCTTTATTGAAATGGAAAGTATTTAATTTACTTTACGATATAAATTGCATAGCAAATGCACACAGGAGATTCAAATTTAAGGTTAACAGTTATGTTATTTCACTTCCATAGTAACATTTTAGTGTCCAGATTCTCCTTCTGCCCTGCAACTGTAATAGTACTGAAAGATTTCTCCGCATCTAAGGTTAGTAGGACAATATCCTGGCACAACTACCTGTCTGAACTTATTCTGGAGCTGCAATGCCAACTGTTACTGCACTCCCATCATATATGACATCAATAGTGGTGATCCAATAAATAAAAATCCTGTATTTGCTCTGGGACAATCTATAATCTTATATTTATTTGTCATATTAACACTGTGGTTACGATATCCTATCGATGTCACTCAGTAAGAGTTGGGTTTTTGTTAAAGTTCTCACCAGTCATAAACAGAAGTGTAAACTATTGCAGATTTATTTAATCTTCCATCCACTGCATCCTTACTCATAGGGGTTTGAGGAAATATTATTTCCCACTCAAGGTCATTTGGCCTGAAGCTGGGCCTTGATAAAAGTAAGAAGGGAGTCCCCTGCGTTAGAAAGCACAAGTAAACTAGATCTAATCCTGATCTGTAAAGGAATTCTACAATTGACTTTAAAATATAAAATAATCAGAAAGATGTTTCAGAGATCAAATTAATATATAAAGGATGCTTTGAAGAATCACCTCACTAAAATTCCAACTTCTTACTCTTTAAACTTGAACCCTTACTATCAGAAGTATCTTACAGATCATTTAAACTTTAAGCACTTGTCTGAACATCCCAGCAAGCAGGCTAATTTACTCTGAAAGGTGTATCATTTCAAATACTAAAACTGCCATCCAGACAAAACCAGCTAAACCAGCCAAGAACCATGTTCCACTTTTAAAGTTTTATAATTCCAGAATACACTGAGGGGCTTCGGAGCTGTAGGAAAACAGAACACACACAAAAAAGTTTTGGAAAACTACTCAGCCTCTCTTTCATAGTAAAGACAATCCCACACAAAACTTTAGAGAATGCAAAGGACAGGAGAAGAAAAATAACTTGTATAAAGTCTCAGTATAAGTGGAAAGAATTATATTCTAAGGACCAAAATCACTTAATATGTTACTAGGCGATACAATATTAAACCCTTTATCTTCAACAACTTTTTGTGTGCTTGCATACAAACTTTAAGTTAACAAATAGGACTAGAGAATAAAGTTCATAACATTTTTATTTCAAAGTAATAACAGCATCACTTACCTAAAGATTGGTCTCTGGAGATGCTTCTTCTTGATGGTAACACAATCATCCATTTAAAGTGGGGAAAAAGACTTCTTCCAGCAAATAAGTCCCAAAAAACCCAGGGGGTAATCGGGAAACTTCTTCTTAGCTACTGTGCTGCAGAGAGCACACAGAATGGTATTTTGGTGCTGGGGGAAACCTCCCTCCCTCTTTCTGACAGTGGAGCAGAAAAGGGCCATAGAGGCCACAAAAGCCAGGCACAGCCGTGCGCTACCAAACCGGGCAGGCTGAGCAAAACTGGAGTCGAGCTGATCGGAGCGCAGAATTGCACTGGATCCCTTTCAACTGTGCAAGAAAAGAGGGGAGCTCTGCCAAGTGCTACCCAGGTAAAAATCTGTCAGATTATCCCAGTCATGAGAGCACTTCTTACACATACTGGTCAAAGTCTTAAATGCAGAGTCACTCTCTCTCTCTCTCTCTCTCTAAAACACACTGTTCCGAGGCTCAACTTTTTTTTCTTCAAAATAAAAGTTGTGCAGCTGTTTCAGCATTCCCATGCGAGTACCTTCAGCAAATTTGTTCTGGTTAAAAAAAAACTGTATACAAATTAATGAAGACGGATGGATCTGGTCTGTAAGGCTGGCTCTACTTCAAGAGATTGTAATTATTTTACAATCTGGCTTTTATTCACTCTGGATAAAGTGTGGATACAACTATGCAAATTAAAGCACTGCTCATAATTTTTAGCATACATAACCTAATGACCTAGAATTGCTGAAGCAGAATATGGTGTTTGCAGCTGGTAGGACCACGACTACATGAAACAAACCAAAGCTACATCAGTGAGGAAAACAAAAATGACCAAGTTCTGATGGTGTCAGTAGCAAACTGTTACTGTATGCAAGATAAGATTTCAACATAGATCCAAACCGAAAATCTTGCTCTGACATCACGCTGACATAAATCAGGAAGAATTCAACCGCAGCGAACACAGGCTGTAAACAAAGCCATAAAGCAGAAGCGGCTGACCGTGGTTCCAAGTGAACTGAAGTCATGAGGGCTTCAGGTGAGACACGATTTCCCACACACGTCAGAGGGCTCATAACAAACCTGTGCTGGCACAGGTCTGGATGGGAAGCACGGAACCCAGCCAGAAGAGCAGCAAACCAGCAGCAAGGCAGCGTCTCAGGAGCAGCTGCACACCCTGGAAACGCGTGCCCCCTTCCTGCCGAGGGAGGGAAGGTCCTGCCGCAGGTTCTTCCCGACATCCCAGCACCAGAGCTCCCCTGGGGATTGATTCTTGCGAGGCACGCAGTGCGTATGGGGTGGAGTTCCTGACACGGGGCAAGTGGGATCAGGATGGCTGGGATTCTTCTGCAATTGCATTAGTGGTTGGGGAGAGAGGAGAAGAGGGGCAGATTTACACAGTTAAGTGCACAACACTGGCATTTTCAAAGTCTGAGGCAAGGTAAGGAAGTAATATGCGTCTTAGGCTGTATATCACCATGAAAGGTCCCATTACTTTATGCACAAATTATTATTCAATTAACAATATTTCCATGAAATAACCTTATATAACAGAGAGATAATGTATAATCTATTAATATGAATTTTCAGAAAGGAAAACCTAGGAGTTCGGTGGATTTTGTTGAAACAAGACTCTTCCTAGAGGTAAAATATGCTGCTTCTACAATAGTGATGGTGTCAAGTTTGGTTAGCCTGAAAGGACTCAGTAAGTGCTCCCCACTCTGTATAAAACTATTTTTTTGACACAGTCATGGAGCAACTATCTAAACAAAAAATTATCAGTCTGTCTTTACCAGTTATTTTGTGTAGTTCAGTTTCATCTCCCCCTCTATTTCTATTCCTGAGAAGGAGAGAAATACATCTTCACCAGGAAAGCAATTACCTGTGTCAGACTGCAAGATCTTGAAAGATCTGAAGATCTTTATTCAACAATATACAGCATTCAGGGTGTTGTCATATTTTTAAAGACCTTCATCTAGCCATCATCTCATTCGTTCTTGTCTGCCAAGATTTACTACTTCCTTCATACAGTTTTCTTGCTCTAGGTTTCAGCATTTCAAAATAATTTGCTTTTTGAAGGCCGCTCACTCACTGATAATACATGACACTAACAATCACAAAGAAACCTCCTTTTTCTTTCTGTTTCACATTATATGCATATATTGCTATACTTCTCTAATTTGGAGGGATTTCTGTAGTTACAAGAAAAAAAACCTCCAAATTCTCAATGAAAGCTATACCAAATGTGTTTCCACTGAACTCCTAAACCTTTTACCTAGGAGTTTTATTGGTCCTGAAAGTAGCAAATATCTTAAAACTAAATTTTTCTGGGCCAACTCCATTCTACATTGTTGTTCATTGTACTTCCATTCAAGCATGGCTTGAAGAAGGAAGTACTATTAATAGGAAATGGTAACAGAATTTCACTTTAATTGCATTGGTTTTCATCTTGCAAAGAGTTTATCTTTACAATATTCAGAAACCATTTCTACATGTTAAATAAGTATTCACACAAGCCTTTGACAGAGGACATTACAGAAACATGTGGTAGATTAACAGGCCTGATGCCTGAGTTCAATTGGAAAAAAAAAAAAAAAACACCATATAAATTTCACCACTCTTGGCAGATTACAGAATTGGAGTATAGTGGAGTAATATTACTCCAATCTGTAGGCTACATGTACTCCAAATTGTATGCCCTGGACCTGTTCCAGGGAATGCACTGAAGAAAGAGGTGCACTTAAATCATAATGAGGAAGGGTAATTATAATGAGCTTTTCCTTGAAAGCATTATGGTAATTTTAAAAAGTCCTCTTTGGACAACCTTCATCATATTTCTTACTTCAAGCTAATCTTTTTAGGATTAATTAGCATGGCAAAAACCTATTTAAATTATGCTCTAGAGATATCCTATTTAATTTTCCAACACTGGATGAAACTCAAGTAGAAAACATCTAAATTATTTTTTCTCAATTTATTTTCCAATAATCGTTTGCCCATCACAACCAGTCACCACTGCTCTATATGATGCAAGTTATTGTATTTCATGTCCCATACATATGTTAATGTGAACAAAGACTTTTTGGACCAAAACCTTGTAATACTTTACCACTCATGGAACCTGAGTTTTGCAAATTTCAATATCTATAACAATAGTTAAGTAATTTGATAGAAGACAACATATGAGGGAAAACCCCAAATATTCTGTTATGCTTGTTTTAATGCCATATATTTCTCATTGAGCTGTAGCTCTTTGCCAGAAGTCTAGAAATGCAATTATTTCTCCTACTTTGATTTCAAAGCTGTGGGCAATTACGATGGTAAAATTAAGAACCAGTAATATGTATGTGTCAGACATTTGATGCTTTATATTTTCTAGCTGAAATATCTTCTGGCTATGAAGATACATGTAAGCATTGCTGGTTGGGGTTAAGGCCTCTTCTACTTCTGTAGAAAGACACATAGAAAATCAAGAGAAAGGGGAGACAAAAATTATGAAGGCGTGATCAACCACATACATGAAAAATAAATTATCTTTATAAAAATGGTGGAGTATTAGTGAGAAAAATAACTGGCAAAGTGTACTGTAAAAGTAGTAATTCTGTCAAAGTAGAAAGATAATTTATCTAAGCAGCTTGCTGTCTCAAGGCTAGCACTATTCAATATTTTCTTCAATGGTTTGGATTGAGAAAGGAAATATTCTTATTCCAAAACGATATTAAGCCAGTAATCTTTTCTGAATGTCCTTGGCAAAAAGCAGAAATTTTCAGAAAAAAAAAGAGGATATAAAAAATACCAAGCTCTACATACACATGGGAATAATCTGCAGGAGAAGGGGCCAGTTCTTCAGAAAATGCATGGGAAGCAGCAGTGAATCACGCACTAAACAATCAAAGTCTTAAGCAAAACCAAGCATGATTCTAGGAGATTTAAAAAGGAGTATTGTCCAGAAGAGCAACCTCCCACTCTCTGTGTTCCTAAGGCTCACCTGAAGCATTGTTTCTTACTTTGAGGCAACACAATTCAGCAGATACCTACGGGACTAAACCTTGACAAAACAGAAATTTAGAAAACATCTCACAAGTAAAGACAGAAGGTCACACAATATAGCCTAAGGAATAGGAAAACCTAATTAAAAATATCCCAGAACATAAATATAGCTGTGTAATTTATGGAAACAGATTATTTTCCTTACCCCTGTGGTCAAGAAATAACAAAATAGCTCATAGGGTTGTAAATTGTGATGATAAAGATTCAATGGTGAGAAAAAATACTTTTTAAAGGGAAGTAATAAGGACATTTTGCTAAGGGAATCTGTTCTTGGAAACACAAGTAGCTTTCTAAGCATAGATTTTTAAAAGGCAATATAAGCACGTGCCATAGATTATTAGCCTTGCCTTGGATGAGAATTTAGACTAAATAATCTCTAAATACATAATCCAACCTCATAGTTCTAAAATTCTTTGGTAACCAACTGCTATTATCAGCTTCTAACTGAACCTGCTAGTTAGTTTTGGATTTTAGTGTGCATTAAACCATTTTTCAGTCTGCTGTAGCACTTGAGCTTTTCAGTCTTTCACCTGTTTGTCACTTAATCCAAATTTTGAACTTTGGTCCCTAATTCTGGCAACAAAGAGTGACAATTAAAGCTTTAATCCATTAAATACCATTTGCTTCTATAAGTATGGGTTCAGGGGCTTTCCCATATTGTTCACAAGCAGCAAGAGAACAAGCAGAGAGCTGAGCTTTGTGCATTCATTTTCTACACTAATGAATTAGTTCATAAAAAAGACAGCATTTTTCTACAGCCTTCTCTTCTTACAGGTTTGAAACATAAAAATCTAAAGCAGAACTTATGAAAAGAATGCTATCTTACTTTTTAGTACAATACTTTGCACCAGTTTACTGTTTAGGAAACTTGTCATGTAATTAAATGACTAAGTAAAGCAGGAAGAGAAAACTTTTTATAGTAGCAAGTCAACACATCCAGTTCAACAAATCCTTAACAAGATTTTTATTCAAGCATTTCCAAGCTTGTTGGAATAAATTCACTCAATAAAGGCTGTGTACAGTCTAAGGATTCAAACTTGGTGCATAAGAAACCAGAGGGGATTGTGTGAAATCTATCTATATTAGTGTCACTTCAGCAAGAGGGTCTTCCAAGGGTCTTTACAAAACAGAATAGCTTCTAGAGACTTCCCTTCTCTTATAATGAGAAGGATAAGCCTCTCACCATGCTTTTTACCAGCTTCCAATCTCCATGCAGGTCTCCATATCTGTCTACAGCAAGTTAATAAAATTGTCCAGGTGTCTGATGTCCCCAGAAACAGGTTAAATGTTAAAGGAGATGCTGTGATTGCCTGCCATGCAAAAGGTAATTTTTTCAGAAGTATGTTATGCTTGATATACAATATTACCTAATAGAACTGTGTTTGTGTAATGGTTTAAGAGCTGAATTGTGGTTACCCACATTCTCCATATTCCTTGGCACAATTCGTCCTGTTAAGGATCGGGCTGAGTGGTTTTTCACCCAACTGTTATACCAGGTTTGCATTAGGCTTACTGCACTCTGAGCAGCGTAGGACAGCCTCAATTGGTTTCCTCGTGTTGACGTCAGCTAAACCCACTCTAAAACTTCACCTAATGACTTCTCCAAGCTTGAGAAACCAGATGGAACTGAAGAGAATTGTGACTCATTCAGAATGCAGACAGAAGAGTTTGCAAATGTCACTGGATCTATTGTAGTACGTGTGCTAAAGCTCTGTGAAAAAGAGTTGTGCAAACCTTTTAAGTTCTACTTTCCCTTTCTACCTTTCTTAAGTAAAATAAATTGTAAATGAAATTCTAAAATAAAATTGTTTTATTCTTTCTTACTTTCCCTGTTTACACGCGCACACAAACTGAGCGGAGACTTACGTCAATGCCGTCATGCAGGAGATTAATTTCCCTGCTAAGACTTTCCTGCTCAGACTGGAACACAGGAACTTGGCTTAAGAAGCTTCCCAGTGCTTTATTTATGCTTTTATATTTTACTACATCATAAAAGTCCTAGTAAAACTCAAGAATATAAGTAGAAATAACAANTTCCTGATTAATAAAACTCTTCTGAAGAATGTGACCAGTATCACAGCTGTATTTTATTGGATCTGCCTATTAGGATTTTCTACTCTGCATCTTTAGTTAAGGGAAAGAGGGGGATGAGAAGAAAAGCAAGGGAGGGGAAATGAAAAGAAAGAAATTCCTTTGGGATATATGATGCTAAGCTAGCACTGAGATACACAAGTCAAAACATGGCATTCTTTGGTTTTGAGCCAGTGTAATATTATTATTGGCCACAGTTGATGGAATTTTAGTCTGTATCAGAAAACACTGCAATTGATGTGCCAAGTGTTTTCTAAATGTATACATTTAATGGCAACTATACACTGACAATTGAGCAACCACTGACTAAGCATACTGTTGCTCTTCAGGGTGGAAAAGAGTAATAAAATCCCCAGAATTTAGTACAGATGGGCTGCGTAAAATCAGGCAAAAGAGAATTGCTAAAAGCTTTAAAGGTAATGATTAAAATAGATGCCAGGATGACTGTTTTCTACAATACTTAAAGATTGAAAAAACAAGTTTAGAAATCCAAAATGGTTCAGAAAGGAAAACATCACTAACTGTGCCATATGCTAAGCACGGCTATTGGACAATGTCAAAATCATGACCAAAAAAAATTCTGCTAAATTACAGTTCCTCATGGAAAATATATGAGCAGTTAACAGGGAAGAGGCTATTCTAAAAGGAATTAGAAGATATATGATAGACTGCATCAATTTTCTCTATATACAGCAGCTATCATCTGAATGTCTGGAACAAAGAGGCAAGAATCTATCATTAGCTACCTCTTCACTACACAGTTTTTTCTTTGTAAGTCACATTCAAATATCTGTGTAGGTGGCAGAGTTTGAAAACTTTATTTTTTTTTTTTCAGGTTTTGAAAATATTTTGCTCTTTCATCATGGTCTCCAAGAACATGTATTTCATAGTTTTCTGAAGCTGACTTCATTAAAATTGGTTCAAATACCCTGGTCCATACACAGTTATTCAGATTTTCTGGTTTTCATCATTAGATTACTGGCATCCAGTTTGACTGACACAGAAACCATTTGGAATATAAACTCATGCACTTTCCTAGGGGATTAGCAGTATCTGGGACTTGTTGCAGTATCTTTTCTGTCAGCTAATTGTTCTTTGATCACATTGCCATTGGTTAGCTACAAAAAAAAATGACAGTAAAAACTCAACAGGTGATTACAAGTCATCTTATAAAACTGTTCCTTTGAAATAGCAACACTAATAACAGATCTTTGCTTTCTGATTCTGAAAAATTGCTTTTAAATAACAGTTTCCCCATAGATGTCTTGAAATCTGACATTCATCATTTTTTAAGTCTTACAAATAGTGATAAATGAAATTCTGAGTTCAGCTCTATCCTCAGATCTCTAACATGGCCAGAGACAAAAAAATGTCTCATTAATGACACAAATCTATTATTCTAAGACAATAACATCTTGATCATTTTTATCATTCTATTACAAAGATATTCACAAAATTTAATGCATACAATAATGATCCATTTCTTTTCTTCCTATCTAAATTCTATTATGGCCTTTGCAATACACAGTACTGTCTTCCTAAGATAAAAAGACACACATTTTTTTATTCTCCTTTTACTATATTAACTATATTATTTTCCTCCTTATCCCAGCTCATCGTCTCTCCAGCACCCCACACAGTTCTTCCCAAGGCTGTTCACTGTGATGACATTCTTCCAAACATGCCAAGTATATGTGTACTCATGACAGAAGATTAGCAGGAAGTTTACCTTTTCTAGCAAAACTTTACAGAGACTAAGAAGAAAACTCACTCTGTTATTTGGTGACAGCATTTCCAGAGAGGAAAAGCAACAAGCAAAGGAGAAATGTAGAATTTTATAGATCAAATAGTTTTCTCTCTCCCCACCCCATAAATTTAATTTTAAGGATGACCTAATTATGTGAAACAAGGCTCTCCTGCTAATTGTAGTCTAGGCATGAGAAAACTCTGAAACTATTTCAAACAAAGTAGTACTAATCCTCAAGGAGGGTTCCCTAGTGTATTCATGTTCAGGACTCCTTGGGATAAATTTTGACAGTCAGTTAATCTACAGTGAATTTGGCAGGATATCACTTATTTAGTCAACAAATTTTAAAAATAAAAATGGTGCTTAAAAGTAGTTCAGTGCTCACACTTTTTATCAAGGGTCAAAAGTTAGTCAGAAATATAAAACAAAAAGAACCTGACTAGAGAATGTGAAACACACCAAACATTACAGTTTATAAACAAGGAATGACTCACAATTTCCTACTGTCTGCCTAGATTTTTTTCACTTTCCCCTCCTTCCTGGAACTGTGTCTTTTTAATTCATAAACTTAAAATCCCATTTCAGAAAAATTAATTCCAAAACTTTACTAGAGCTGCAAGCTAAACCAAAAATTGAATATGCATTCATTTTATCCCATAATCTGTCTGAACTCATGGCTGAGGTAGACTAATTTTGCTAGTTAAATCTTCAAGATGTTTGAATGTGAGTACAGTGTAGTTGGATTCATTGTCCAAGCAATTATTTTCCACATGAATTTAGCACACATGTAATGGGCTATGCCCCCAGCCCCAGAGAATGAGCTGTTTCGATTATCTACTAAAAAGATAAGGTACTTGCCAGGGCATTGTTAAACTCCTTATGTATCAATCTGTGTCTGCCTAGACCAAATGAGTTACTATTTTTCATAATAAATCTTAAAATTGAACTAAAAGCAACAAAGGACAGATTTTTTAATATAATCTGTGCACTGGTATCTTTTCTAGAACTATTAAACTTCTTGTGAGTCACTCCTGAATAGTAAGCTAAGACACAATATTCAGTAATAAAAAGGTTTTCCAGTGTCTAATCACTTCTTGGCAACAGCTGAAAAATAATTTTAATAAGATGTAGGTTAAAAATGACTGCTGTATAGTATTTTATGTTATCTGAACTGAAGACTGGGTGTCCTTCAAAAAGGTGTCAATTTTATAACTCAAAAGCCTTCATTTAGTCCAAGGTAACCTTTGTTCACTTTTAATTTCCCTTTTTGCTGTGCCTCTGTGGAAGAAGAATGGTGTGTTTTTCTTTTAGTTACCATTTACCTAAGTGGCTCAAATAAAACAGGTGTCTCACTTGTTTTCAATAGAGTTCATTCATTTGCTCTTCCAAGTTTTGTCCAGTGGATTTGAGAAGTCTAAGCAAGTCTCATCTTGGAGATTTTGAAAAACAGACCATCTTTTATTCACATTGGAGAGAAGTTGTTGTAACATTGGTCCCACTGATGTTAGTAGCATTGGTTATGACTAACTCACTGCCAGTGTGATCCTCAAGGAGCAGATGGAGCAATAGTCTTGAAATTTGTTTTATGTGGTAAATCATGCTCTCAACAAACAGAGCTATCAAGTTATTATAAGTATTAACTCATCAGGACATCTACAGAAGAAAATAAAAAGTGCAATGGGAGAGAGACTTAGGAAGAAACTATTTATATTTCTTTAAAGAAATAGGATTTGGGGCTCTTGAAGTAAAGTTATGGGTAAACACACTTTCCAGTGAATTTTAAAACTTTTCATGCCCAAGAGCTGTGAATTTGGATATTACCTGTCAGATACTCTTCCAGAGACATTATCAAAGAATACTGCAATTTTCCATCTGAGGAATTACACCCTTTTAAGTAACAGCAATATCAGCCATGATGATGCTAAACATCATCTAGCCTGATGGCAGCACTAGTACAGCTCAGAAACCCAAATGTTAGAGACAAGCCCTTAGCAGGGCACTGGGCACAGCATCTTCTGCAAGCCTCAGACTGAGATAACCAGGCATGGGTCAAAGCAACCCCTTAGTGGCCCATGCTCCCCTGCCAGCACCCTGTGCCTCACTGCAAACCGTGCAGACTGAGCTTGCACCCTTTTCCCTGATACTGCTCTTCAATTTCTTGACACTCATTGCTTGAACTTCTTTTGTTCAGTTAATTCTTGTGTTCAGATTGAGACAGCTGCTCCTGTTCCTCAGTTTTGTTTGAAGAAACCCTCTATATTTTTGTAAGGCCACCATAGTACACGAAAGAGCTTAAATTCAATAATGTAGAATGATTCTGGTTTGGTGCAGTGAAGCAAATTTACCCCCAAGATACATATAAACAAGGAAGTATTTAACAAAGGTGAGTATTTTAAGCACATAAGCTTGTTATAAATAATGACTGTGTGACAGGTGCTAAAATATAGATGTTCATTTAGCAGGCCTTCTTAAAGAATGAGGCACTTACGAGTTTGGCTTTTACCCTGATTCTATACAGACAAGCATCTGTGCCCACAGGATACTTGTCAGTAAAATTTCAATTACAATTATTATTTTTTTTCACTTGGACCAATGAAATTTAATTATCCCTCTATCCAGATTAGTTATATGAATTCTTCTATTACACTCTTCAACCTTTAGGAAATTATTCTTTCAGTGATATTATATGCTAAACCAGCTCATAAACCATGATTAAGAAAAACATTTCACAAAAACATAGACACTAAGGAAAATGTCATGGGATATTCAGGTCAATTCTGCCAAGGCTGTTTGGTGTGACCATTTTTAGAAAAGAAAATACAGGGAAGACCAAGGAAATGCCAGGGACATCTTTATATAAAACCATGTTGGTTCCCATTTCTGATAATATCTGTTCTTTGTATCCCCTGTGGAAATCATGATTTTTGTGATTTGGATTTTTCTAGTTTGGAAAACCATATCTTCAGGGAGGGATTCATGGGACATTCAGTGACTTTGCTCTGCAGAAGCTCATGTTACATAGCCATGGCGGAGAAATGATCTGGGATAATGATGAATTGGGCTTCCAAGTGACACGGGATATCAAAAGCAAGAAACATGACTGCGAGAAAGGAACCACTGAAAACTCACAGAGATCTGCAGCTTTTTGGAAACACCAGGAATAATTGCAGATTTAAATAATGTTTCATTGGTCTTTTCTAGCAATGGCTGCCAGCCATGAGGAAATAAGACAAAGCAGGTTCAGTTCTTAGAATTACTACCTCTGATACACTTCACATCTCAGCATTTTCCTGTTAGATCAAATAACTACACTATGAAACTGTATTTGCAGATGCTGAAGAAAATTGCATTCCATGTAAAACTGAACATTTTAAAACTGCAAACACATTCTTGAAAAGAATAAAAAGGGGAATAACCAATCACTCATTAACACAAACATGCAGTCTGCTTCCCTGAAAACAAAAATAAAACTGAACAAAATACTATTATGATCTGGGACAAATATATCAGAATGATATGCCGGAAATACTGTATTTGCTCTTTACAAGTTTGATTTACAAATAAAGATTTGGTTTGCATTTCAGGTTGACATTGTAAACACTAAAAAGGGTACAAAACCTTTCAAGAACAGGACTGTGATGGATGTGTGGAGCTCAAAATGGGATACAAAAATAGTGTTTTGCAACCAAGAGAAACAATACAAGCCAAGACAACGATCTGCATTTCAAAAGAAATGCATGAACTTCAGAAGCCAGATCACTGTGTCAGTTTCCACAAGCACTAGCAGAGATTATATCTCCCAGCATGATATTTTACTTGTTTTCATAACAGCAGGACACTTCACTATTGTTCAAGTTTGTGATTACCTCCCAGATCCTTTCCTGTGGTGTTGCACTGCAGCTAGTTTAACCCCATCATGTGTTTGTACAGCTGATTAATACCACATTAATATACTAAAGGTTTGACAATCTTATTGCATCTTAGGACAATTTTGAATTCTAATTTGTCTCTCACTGTATTTACACGTCTTGCTATAAGTTAATATTATATCAAATTAAAGAACAAAAATGAAGCCATGTCAGAGGTCTTCAGAACTATGGAAACACCTTTCTATTCTGACAAAAAAAAAAAAAAAACAAAAAAAAAAATCCACCCTGATAATTCTTTGCAAATATACTTTACAGCCAGTGTATGATTCTTAGAAAGTTGCTCTAAGCCCCAGAAGCAATTATATGGATACGTTTTTCAAAGAATTGGAGAACAAAAGAGGTGATGAAGCAAGTCACTGTATTCATTCACAGTGACTACCACTGTGCAAAAACTATGTCTGAAAGGCAAAGCCACTACAGAGCAAACAGATAACTTTTGCACCCTAATCTCAACCAACTAGTGCCCAAATCATACCTTCAAATTTCCAGGAAAAAATATCCTTCTATTGGCAACTATTTCAAGGAATGATACCTCGTTGGACTCTATCTGAAGTGATGTTGACAACTAAAATTTAAATATAAATTGGAAATTTCCCCAACTATGAAACCACCTTGGTAACTTACACACATCATGAGTGGTAAATCATCCTCAGTTTTTCTTACATTAATCTAAAGTTGTGACATTGAAGTGACATCAGAATGCATACTAGACAGTTTCAATTTTAACTTACAGAAATTTAGCTTGTTATTGCTAATACTATATAAAGCCTTCCACACATGCCATACTGATGCTGGAAGCTGATCACAGAATGTCCTTTGTTAAGTGATGCAAGTGGCATTTAAAGTAAATTAATTGCAAAAATAAGCTTGTTATTTTTCCTTTTTATACAAATGTAAACAGCATGGACTGACAGATAGGACTCTGGGTTGGGATCTCAGAGCCCTGAGCTTTCCATGAGTCCATGGAGTGATCTTGGACAGGCCACTTGCAACTCAGACTGCTTAAGCAGCACTGAGAGCTGGTGAAATTTCTTCCCTTCAGAAGCTGTTTTGATTTATGGACTAAAAGTCTTCGCAAGAACTAGGTATTCTTTGTACCTTTATTTTCATGTATGAAGCAAACTTTCATTTTAGTTCCTCTAAAACCCCTGTCCTATGCAGTCATATCTAGTAGTATCTTCTTTTGTCCCTGTTATTTAGCACGTGCTTAGTTTCAGACCTAGATCATGTTAATTTGTGGATATGTAACTCACTATTTCTTACTAGCACTTGCAACACATTCAAGCATTTCCTTTGGTGCAAGTTTTAAGAAACTACTTTAAAGTGACAAAAAGTAAATACCTACTTTTTCCTCATGATTTCTGCCTTGTTACAAAACCATACTTACTATTTGGAACACTGCAGTGATTTCCTGCTGGTACTTTGATCCAAGAATATCATGAGCTGTGCAGGTGGTTTCTATCACACTGTCATTCATATTTTTGACAGATTTTGAGTCTGCATAATATTCCCTGATAAACTTCTTAATGTTATCTGTGCCAAGAAAGGAACACTTACGTTCTGCCAGCTTGCTGACAAACTCTGTTGACGATATCAGTCACTTGCTCAGTCAGGAATGCAAATAAACTTTCAAATCACAATGAGAAAAAAGAACCTTGAAAAAGGCTACTATACTTGACCAGTCTGACTGACTAAACTAAAGGGATACATGTATTTGTTGAATACACATAATGTTAGTTTTAAGTCAAAAATATCTTCAGTCCAATCTGGAAACCTGCTTATCCTTTCTCATCAGCACAATGCAATCTTTCAAGTTAAGCAATGTTATAATGCAAGAATGCATCTATGAATAACACCCCTTAAGTTGCATACACAGAACTAAAGCAAGGTATCCTGTTTCAGCCTCTTAAAGGACTCTTCACTGGCATCTTTGATTGAGGCAATAGTAAGGAAGAAGAGTACTGGA
The DNA here is from genome assembly GCA_013389925.1 of Aegithalos caudatus. Classification (NCBI taxonomy): domain Eukaryota; kingdom Metazoa; phylum Chordata; class Aves; order Passeriformes; family Aegithalidae; genus Aegithalos; species Aegithalos caudatus. The sequence goes on from WEIU01004037.1 coordinate 57,517, forward strand.
ATTTCTCGAGTCAGCTTCATACAGGTTTCCTGAAGGAGTCATAGACAATTAATCTGGACTCTAAAGAATACATTGAAACATAGGAGGTGTTTGGCACCCTCCCCAGCTACCCAATTACTATAATGTAAATCTAGAAATGCAATCTATTTCCATCTCCAGAAGTTTTTGCTACCATGGAATTGTAAAAGGTAAATCCAAGATTCTAAACAGAACATCACAATACACAAAATATTGGTTTATTCTTCTGATGTAAAAGTATTGAAATGTCTACACTTTGGCACAGTCCTCCTAGACAGACAATATATTCAGCCATTCTGAAGCTGAAACCTACTTTGAAATTCCTTTTTGTCCTAACATAACTAATCAGTAGCTGGGTAAAATGATGGGAGGAATTTAGACAGTGTGAGTTGTGGCCATTCCACAGCTATAACTTCTGGAGATTTTTGGGTCTTTTCCCTCCCATACTACTTCCAGTGAAGTAATTTCCTCCTCCCTTTTTCCTGCTTTTTAACTTCTTTTGTTACACAGGATTGGATTCCTCCATTTTTAGTAGCGTTCCAGGATGAGATATGTTTTGGGAAGGCTTTGATTTTCACATTCAACAACACAAAGTCACAGGAGCAACCCTCAGCTAGAGTTGAATGCCACAGAATCAGGAAAATAAAGGCAGCTCTTTGCACCAATCCCCTGGTTATGAGCAGAGCTTAGATGACATGCAAAAATAAATGCTGAAATATTAAATAATAGCATTTATTTGTTAGGTAAAGATTTTTCACTAACACAGCAATCATTCATAACAACTTGGAAAAAAATTTCATCTACTGTAAAACTTTTAAACAATGTATTTTAAACACTTGTTTGCTGTGATACTACCCAAATTTGCCAGTGGTAGATAAAGACCATCTGTGTAGTTGCTATACAAACAGAACAAAAAAGCTCATTGCTACCCCAAAGATCTCACAACATATGTTATGTGAGAAATGAGTACACTGGTATGTTACCAAGTCTGATTTTTGTTTTAGACTTTAGGCAGTGACTGGTGAGAATGCATCCCACATCCCAGTTTACTTATAGGCAGAATCAATTATGCTTTGAGTCATTTTTATGAGGTTCAAAATACAGAGAAATTACAACTATACCTTGTCAAAATAAGATTCTCTTGTTATAGGTAATGGCCTGGGAGCACCTCTAGGACTGAAGCTACAAGTGATTTGCTTAAACTGTGTAAAAACAGTACATGAACTGAGTTCTAAACATAATTACTGTACCTCCAGTGTCCCAGTCTAGACAACGAATAAATGCCCAGATAAGAGGTGGAGCTGGTTTCAAAATTGAGCAATCAGCTTCCATCAATGATAAACAATAGCTAAACGAGTTGAAATGCTTTCCTTTGTATAGCCACTACCATAAACCCAGCATATTCCATCTTTACAGCAACATGACACACTTCTTTCAGGCCATCTAAAGGAAGGCAGCTCTGAGAGTCACAGAGATCAGAATCATTTTCTGTTTAAAGCACGCACCTTTGGTGCTCTAATTTTTTTGTTGTTGACTCAGTTGAAACAGTAACTTTTGGAACTTACTGTAACATTTTGCATATCTTTCAAGGGTGCAAGTAGATTGGTGACTGCAGTGATAATTACACTTGCCAGGAAGTGATGAATCATTTCATACAATTTTGCTGATCTTATTTTAAAACTAAGAACTTGGCACTTTTTTTATTTTGGCACATGCCCAAAAAGCTGTAGCATTTTTTTTTTCCAGACCAAGGGTTAAAACAGACATACAGAAAGATGAGACTGCTTAAACTGCCAGACTGTTAAACTTTCCACAGTGGGGTGGGGAGAAAACTTGAAATAAAACACTAGAAAAAAAACCTGCTGAAGAAGAACTGTGATGAGTTTTAAGCTATAACTTATGAAGAAAAATCTGCAAAAACCCAGATAC
>WEIU01004047.1:694-17547 GCA_013389925.1 Aegithalos caudatus
CAGGATTTACAATTTGCAAGTTATGCAAAAACTCAAACATAGTTTTGCATCAATAGGATAAAAATGAGCTGTTTCTTCACAGCCTACTCCAACTAACGTTCCCTATTAGTGGGTGAGTAGTAGAGCATTTGGTCAATTTCCTTCTCAAAGATTTGGCTATTTTTTACATTAATATAAGGAGGAAGCATCCTTTAGAAATTATTATATTCTTAAAAAATATATTCTTTAAAAATTATTATATTCTCAAGTATATAGTCTGTATTTTTGTCTGTGGTCAAATAATTTGGGTTCTACTGCAACACCCTGATAGATTCAAAAGTTGAGAATAGTCTCTAAATGTGAGAATAAAATCTGTCAACCCAAATATTATTTTTAAATATATTTTTGGTTGACACTCCTAGTGAAAGGAATTATATGAAGACTTAAGGAAATAGACAACATGGATTCATTTTTTGCTAAAAAGATAGTTCCATTCTTATTCTTCTGCTTCCCTTTAATGCAAAGCAGTTGACTTGAGGAGAAAGAGCATTGACTCTGTTGTGGCAAGGTGGGATACTTGAAACTTTACAATACCATGGCATATTTTTCCTTGGAAAATGTCCAGAGTACTCATGTTTTATTTCAGCTGGCATGTTACATACTCCTTCCACTGTCAAGACCAGGGAAGATTTACTCAGAAAGAGTATAAAATTTTATTGTATCAGAAACAGTCACTCTTTTTTTCTTTTGCTTTGCTATTTTTGTTGCTGTTGTTGTTGTTTGGTTGTTTGGTTGTTTGGTTTTGGTTTTTGTTTTGGTTTGGTTTGGTTTTGGTTTGGTTTTTTTGTTTGTTTTTTTCCCTCTAATGACATTATTTCTGTCTCCCAAAACAATTTTATTCTTCAGAATTTGTTCCTTCTGACCTCAATCTGATGAAATTTTAAATACTTAAGGAGAATAATAAACTTTGAGGTTGTGTGTCCATATTGTAATAATTTTGAGAGATTCTTTTGTACACTATTTTTCTTCTTGAAGTGTTACCTCATCTCTGAAGATAAAGATTCATTTTACATATAAATTTTAATCTACTCTGAAAATTGAATTCATTCAGCTACAAAAACTAAGCTATAATCTCTAGCAGTTTTATTTAATAAAAGTTTGTACTTTAGATCAAAATTACTGGCTGTCTATGAATGTATTATATCAAATACTGAATAATATACAGAACAGAATTTTGACAATGAGAAGCAGGTTATTGCCTACTATTGAGGCTGTAAAATCTTACAGCTACATCCTCCCTATTACCTTAGGACACTTTGTGAAACACTGAAGAGCCCTCCTGCAACTCAGAGTCCCTTCCACATTTCATATACCTTGGAGTTGATGTTACAAAGAGTCCTCAGATGATAACAGATCAATAATGTCTTGGAATTATTTTTGATGAAGCAAAGTTTTCCTAAAGTGTGTAGAAGTGAAACTTTTTAAGATATTAAAATGTATTGCCCTTGGTCTGTCATGCACAGATCGTTTCGATCTGCTCTTAGATTTTCAGAGAACTGTTCTATATAGCATTTGTAAAAAGATGTGTATTATAAATGGCAGAATTGAGGATATTGTTGAATTACTAGTGGCTCTTGTCTAAAGACACCCGCATTTTCAACAAAAGCAAGGATATATATTTTTTCCTTAAGAAGCTGTATTTATCATTTTAGAAATATTGCTTTTGACTCCCCTCTGACAGGCAAACTTTTGACAGGTAATGCTGGTGTCTGTGTTCTTTTAAATTTTTCAGGAAAAGAAGATAGGATTTTGTTAGTAAGGACATGATGTTGCAAGCTAAAAAGCTGGCTTGGTTGACCTCAGTGGACAGAGATAAATCAGCAATAAATGACAGCAGCCAGGGAGTGTGCTTGCAACCCAGATGAGAAGATCTGAAGGTCTATACCCGACCCTCATTCTCTGTTTCTGAGAAGAGCATCTGGAAAGTTGCATCTAAATCCTGGTGGTCTCACAAGGGTGATCTGGCAGGCCACTTTTGCCTTGAAGCAGGCTCAGTGAATGCCAAGGAGGGGAAGGAATAAGACTCTGTTTGATAGAGTAGCTTTGGAAAGAAAGTACTTCTGTTTCTAGAGCTGCAAATGACAGTACAGTGGATCAGTTTAAAATATGAATATCTAGCAAAAACAATCACTCATTTCTTTCCTGTGACTAATGACATCCGTTCATAACCATACTGGTTTTAGAAAAATAATTTTGCCTGTTCTGTTTATACCATACCAAATTATACTGATTTCAGCTGGGAATTTGACAACAAAGCTGCTGTCAACTCCTTTAAAATCCAGGAAGATATTGAAAGATCTGGTATCTAAGCTAAGACTTGCCCCAGAAGGAGATTGGATATCCTCAGACAGAACAGTTCTAATGACAGTAACTTCTATCTCTGGCTGAACAAAAGTGGGATAAGCATTTTGTACTTATGCCTTTTTTTTCTAAAGTTGTTGAAATTTTGAATTCCTATTTGAAAGAAGTGCAGCTTGGAGCAAGTAACTGAATTTGTGACAAGAAGTAGAGAAGACTACATACCAATACCTCCCAGTTCAGCAAGTGAACTGTGGAGGACCAGCCTCACAAATGCCTAGTTATCCTTAAACAGAGAATAGGGAGCTTGAATACTGAACTCAAACCAGCCATTTCTACAGCACATTAATAGTCCTTCCTTCAATTTCTGCCATGCTGAGATTAAATTGTTTTTGCAGACCTTCTCATGATCTTCTACTCTATATTTAAACAAGCTTTTATTTAGATTTATGTCTAGAATCTTGATGTCAGAAAACTGTATCATCAAACACCATACTTACAGAAACAAAATATTTACTAAGTAGATTTAAAAAGATATCCCAAATTTAAAGTGTTAAATTTAAAATATGATTTAAAAATACTGAAAGTATTAGTAGGTCTTTACAGTAATACCTAAATAATTGTGTCACACCGTAAATGCCAAATAAATATTTTAAATTCTTAAAATAATAAGGCAAAGTCTTACATTTGAAAGTTCACAAGATATCCACTTACTTAGGTTAAAATATTTTCACCATTAATATGTAAAATATTTATGCTAGTTCAATTAAACTTCAACAAACTGTATGTATTCCTTGTAAACACATATTACCCGCACTGTATTTCAATAAACAAATAATGCATCCTCTTGTCACAAAACAGTGGGTTCCAACAACTCCAGCTTTCCTAAATCACACTTACAATGATTGAAGCCATCTAATTTTCAGCAAAAAAAGTGGAAAATTAATTTAAGCACATATTTAGTTACACATATGTTTGCAATCAAGCTGTTGTTTTGAATTACTTAATTAGAACAGTTTGTCATACTTACTGGAAACTAGCATAATAGTAGTGTTGAGACCACAAAAGTCAGAGAGGGATTGAAAGGACTGTGAGTGAAAGGAAAAGAGCAAGTGCTTTAAAATTCCCAGAGTTTATCTGGAAAAAATTAATCATCAATTCCAGTCACACATTCCTGTGTGCGAACACACATATATGTTTTCTTATGGTGAGAACTGTAAATCTGTTTTTTTTTCAAAGTCTTTCATCCTTAGTAAATTGTAATTATTAAAACTGGGTTTAGCTATATCTCACAGTGGTACCACACAGAACAAAGGAAAAACATACAGTCATTGCCATGGCTTTGCCTCCATGGGATTTTCCACTTGGAGCTTTAGTTACTAACTGTGTTCCTCAGAAGTCCTTCCAAAACATTATGGAAGGAATATTGATGGAAACATCATGGCATGACAAATATCAGTAGTGATGCTCAACAAAAGTTTCTGAAATTTTCAAATGAAAGTCATTCACGGTGAGTTCTGTTGATGCTGCTAGAGCAGGTTTCTCCTTTCAGACATGCATGAAACCAGGCCCTGACCTGCAGGCTCTCAGCACTCACATTCCTAACTAGCACCCTCACTAGCAGCTCATCTTGTGAGGAATTTTAAGTTTGCTAGACATAATTTTATTTCCACACAAGTTCACTAACTTTTATTCAGAGTTTATATTCCAGTTTCAGGTTTCATGGTATCAGTATTGATATGGCCATACCACAGAGCCCCACTTCTTCAGACATATCCATTTAGATTTAGATAAAAACAGAGGCACTGAAGACATACTTTGTCTCAGCCTTCAACAGTAACTTCAGTGCAATGAGCCCTCATAGCTGGCAGACAGGGACTGGGAGCAGACTAGACCCCCTGTATCTGGAAAAGGTAGGTAGTGACCTGCTGAGCCACTTAGACACTCTGGGACCAGATGCAGGTTCTTCCAAGGGTACTGAGGTAGCTGGTGGAAGAACTCACTAAGCCACCCTCCATTATTTACCATCAGTCCTGCTCACTGCAGAGGTCTCAGGGACTTGAGATTGGCAAATGTGACAGCCATCCAACAGGAATAGTCAGAAGGAGAATCAGGGGAAGTACAGGCCTGTTAACTTGACCTGGCATGGTTATGGAGCAGATCATTTTGATTGCAATTGCCCAGCGTATAGGGCATAACCAAGGGGCCAGCATCAAAGCCAGCACAGGTTTAGGAAAGGCAGGTATTGCCTGACCAGCCTGGTCTCCTTTTACGACCAGGAAACCCACCTGATGACTGAGGGGCAGGCTGTGGATGTTGTCTATTGGACTTCAGAAAAACCATGGACATATTTTCCCACTGCAATCTCCTGGAAAAACTGTCAGCCCAGAGCTAGGACAGGCATAATCTAATCTCTGTTAAAAAACCAGAGAGTGGTGTTGAATGCAGCTACATCCAATTTACATCCGGTAACTGCTGGTGTATGACAGGAATCACTTTTGGGGCTAGTCCTGTTTAATAGATTTACTGTCAATAAACAATATAGATGAGATGATCAAAAGTATCCTCAGTAAGTTTATGGGCAACACTAAATTGTGTGGGAGTGTTGATCTGCTGGATCGTGGGAAGGCTCTGCGGAGGAATCTGTACAGGCCAGATCAGTGGGCTGAAGCAGAATAGATGAGGTTCAGCAAGGCAAAGCTCCAGGCTGACACGTCAGTCACAACAGCTCCAGTGGTAAAGGCTGGGGGTAATGGTCAACAGTGGGTGAACATGAGCCAGCCAAGTTCCCAGGTGGCCAGTGACATCCTGAGTTATACCAAAAGTAGTGTAGGCAGGGCAGTGACCATCCCATTGCTCTGACCACTGGTTAGACCTCACCTTAAATCCTGTCTTCAGATTTGTGCCCTCATGACCAGAAGGACATTGAGGTGCTAGAGCAAGTCTGAAGGAAGGTCAGCAGATCTGCTGAAGGGCCTGGAGCACCAGTCCTGTGAGGAGCACCTGAGGGAGCTGGGGGCGTTTAGCCTGGAGGAAAGGAGGCTCAGGGGAGACCTTACTGCTCTGCACAACTGCCTGAAAGGAGGCTGGGGGTTGGCCTCTTCTTCCAGGCAAATGAGCAACACAGGCCTCAAGCTGTTCCAGGGGATGTTCAGGAGGGTTTCAGGAAGAATTTAATCATGGAAAGGATTGTAAACCTTCCCCGGAACCACTCAGGGAAGTGGTGGTGGTTGAGCCCCTGTCCCTGGAGATATTCAAGGATTTGATGGACTTAAAGTCTTTTCCAACCTAAATGATTCTGTCATTATGTGATTTATATTTCCATTATAGCTCTCAGTCCTCTTTTAAATAACTCTAGAATATGAATATTATTTAACTAAACTAATGAACAAGAAAAATACATGTATATTTTCCTTGCTCTTATACAAAGGGTATACACTTTTCTCCCACATTTTCAGACCATTATTATTGTCTTCTGCCAAGACAGATCCCTTCCAACATGCTGTCACAACAGCAGCATCGCGTACAAAAAAATAAAAGTGTTTGTTTTTATAGAGCTCTATGTTTTGCAGAAGTTTTACACTGTAAGCATAATCTGGAAGCTTAATCACACACTGAACATACATCCAAATAATGAATGTACCTCAAATAATTTTAAACATCAAGGAATAAAACACAAAGAATACATCAAGAAATAATACATGTATTACTAAGACAGGTCTAGAAGATATTTAGTTTTTTTAAAAAAAAAATTGATGTCTCATGAGGTGCTCATATTCATTGAGAAAACTGACATTGGAGAATATGAAAGTTAGAAATATATCTCAGTAAATACCAACATACTAGATATTAATGAAAAATATAAATTTCTTCCCACCAGTAGTTTTACTATAAAGAAGTACCCTGCAACTAAAGAGAATTCAAAGCCAAGAGTTTCTTTGTCATTTTCTTCAACTCTTTCTTTAGTACCAGAAATCAAAAGCAGATTCTTTTCCCCTTTTCCCCTTCCAATTTTAGTATCTTTGAAGTAGGTTCACAATCCATTTGTCTTAAGACCTTTTTAATGTCACACCAATTAGTCAGATAGGAAGATTGAGAGCTCGAGAAAGCAAACACTTGGTTATCACTAAGAATTAAATTCTCCATGCTTTCCTACTGGACACATTTTCCCTCCTTCCCCTGTAAATCAAAAAAAGAAAAGAATAAAAATACAAGAAAAAAATGCAAGCTCTCTTGGGACAGAGTAGAATTTGACAGAAAATTCTCATTCAAATGCAATTTGCTTCACTTACAACTCAACGGTGGGAATTTAAGTTTTGAAATTTTATATATAGGTTAACATTACACTCTAACTTTGATTTGATTTGTTTTTTATCCAAGTGTAAGAATAAAAGCAATTTACAAGAGTCAACAATCTGGAGCTGCAGGTGTGTCATTAGTAAAATGCACACACTTGAAATTATACAGAGAAAAAGTTAGGAATAGCACAGCCAATATCGTCATCAGTCTCTACTATGTCCTTTTCTTGTCAGAAACTGAAGGTGTCTGCCAGATACTGACAAAAATATTTGAATTTTTTTTGCATAGTACTCAGAATTAGTAGTGAGTTTGAATCACAGATGGAGTGAAATAGAGAGCTCTTGTCTCTGTCTTAGTTACATATGTCTTTACTCAAACAGAAATTACAGTTATCATATCTGTAGTATGGCTTTTCTTCCCATCAGCTCAGTCTTTAGATTAAATGCTTCTCTGCTAAGGAGAGATTGTGGTACTCTTCCTCATTTTCCTCTTCTCTTTAGACCAAATAAAAAAAATATTCTGAAGTTTACTTTTATTTTTATACCCTCTGGAGAGAGAAGGAATTAGAATGTAAGTGATGGAGATCAGTGGCAAGACTAAATCTGATATGAAAGGAATAGGCTCAGGAGAAAAATACGTCATAAAATAAAAATCCCAAACCAATCAGAACCAACAGCAACTTTCAGGATAAAGTTTAATTCTTGTATTCTCAAAAGCAGCTGTCCTTCCAAGAAACTGGCTATTTTTTTTGTCTTTAAGGAGTCTATCTGACTCGAAGTGAAGCATTTGTTTCTCTGTTCTGTTTTGAAACAGAAAACAGATGACTCCTGTTCAATTCTTGCGTATGAAAAAGGCAAACAGCAGCAGTCTGTTAGGGAAGAGATGATGTCAAATGTAAGCCAGTGGCTATTTATTCTTGAGACCAAGTAGTAGGGGATTTACAAAATTAGGGAAAAAATAAGGGGGTTTATGTGTCAGCAGCTTGTATAATCTGTTTCCCATTCTTATGTTTCGTAAAATATCTTCCCATATTGCTGCCAATGCCAAGAACCTTAGCTAGTTAAACAGATGATTTTTTCTGAGGTGTTTATACCCAGCCCAATATGCGTTTTAAGCTTGTGAATCCTTGGGAGGCCACTAAAGGTTATTCAACAAGAAATCTGGTAGAATTAGTAAATAATTGCTGTAATCAAGAACAGCTAGAGGATAAACTGGATGTCCCATGGCCCCAGAATCATAAGCCCATGACTGGGCTGGGAAAATTTTGATCTTTCCAAGTCCAATACTCTTTTTTTACTTGATGCTGACTTAAGAGAAAATATATTAACATGCTGTCATTGCACATAAGCTCAGTAAGCTTCAGTAGTGCAATAAATGCCAGATCCATTAAACAGAGAGGAGACTTCACTGATATGAAGTATGTTGGTTCCTTCCCCTTGTGTCATATGTGCTCTTTGAGATTCAGGATTGGTAAAAAGAGGTGGAAAGATTATGTTATACTACCACTCCATGTGTCTGTCTGTCTGAATCCTAAACTACATGAATAAATAGATTTTTTTCTAATTTTGATGAAGATTCTTCATGAAAATCCTTAAGGCTGTGGATAGATCCTACAAATCTCAAGTACAAGAGAGTATTTTATATGATTATGCAACCATATGTTGATCAAGTAATCAGACATCCTGTGCCTTTATTATTACATCCTATTAGACTTCTTGTCTGGGAATTGTCCCTTGTATGTAATTTTAAATGGTAGGTGGGGAGCTGTCTTGCTTACAGCATTTTGGGTGGGGTATGTTGGGGAAATAGATATTGTGTTGAAATTGCAGAGAGAGATAGGCCACAGGACTAGATTTCTGTATCTTTCTGAAATTTTCTCTGAAATTTCTCTTTATTGCTATTTTAATAATATTAGAACACATGATTGGCTTTTATCCAGGAAGTTCTGCTCCTCTAATAGAGTGCTTGTGCACCTGCTGCTGAAATGGATGATAAGCTGGAAGCCACTTTTAACTGAACATGGGAATAGAACAAGCTCAATTCATTATGATCATCCACGGTGAACTAGAAAACAACTTAGCATCCTACTAAAGTAAGACCCAAGGTGTTAAATTAATCTTGCTTCAAATAAATATTCTGCAGAGAAATTAAGACCTTAGAGTAGACACATGGTAATGGATGACTCCTTGCTTGTGCATACTTTTTGTTAACTATTTTACTTCCAGAGAGAACAGGATAAAAATAAGGAGGGTGGATTTAGAAAAAAGAAGCTTTGACCACACAGCTAGCCAGTGTCAGATGTGTCTGGATACACTGGAAAGAGATATATTTGTTTTGTGCATAAATTAGAAAAAGTTTTCTAAGCTTACAGAAATGGTTGACATTTTTCCTCACAGTGAAAGAAGGCAGAAAAAAAGGATGTAAAAGTAAACCAGATTTTATTTCTTATGAAAGATTATTTTAAAAAATGTATTCTAGACACAGTTCAAAACGAGCCATATTTTGCAGGAAGGGTATAAGTTTCCACATATTGTGGTTTTGCCATTCAATCCTCAGGGTCCAGCCTGTTTGGATCTGTGGCTATAATAAATAGTGAGACACAGCACATTCCAGAGTGTCTTGCAACTCAAAAAGGTTTAATAAATGAACGAAAATAATACAGAAACAAAAGATATAAGCCGCACACAGTGTGGGGAAGTCCCACACCTGGTACAACACCCAGAAAATGCTGTTGGTCCTATTGTTCTTTCCCTTTTTCTACTCAATGTCTGAGGATGGTCCTGCTTGAAAATTCCCAATAGGAAACCTTACAGAATTTGATGGACAGGTGAAAGGTCCAACAGGTGTTTTTCTCTTGGCACTTAGCCAACCACAGAGGGACATGTACAGAAACTTCCAGGTGAATCTCCTAATAAGTAAAGCAGTAAACTGAAACCTTCTCCTTCTATAGAAACACCTTCCTAAGTATGGGAAGTGCACTATTACAGAAGGGTACCGAACCCAGATTCCATTGTCACCAAGACTAGTGAAACTTTACATTTAAAAGTGATAAAAAATTTTAAGTAGGCTATCATCCATTGTCTTTTAATTTTTGATACATATGCAAAGAGGCCATCAGACTTCTCCAGGCTAAAAGAAAGGGTTTTAAAAGAGAATGTCACCTCTAATTCTTTGTTTTGCTTGCATTTTTTGCCTTCCTGGGTGGGAAATTTAAGCCTTTAGAGCCCACAGAATGGAAAGTGCTGTGAAAATATGAAATATTACAACTCTGAAATGTTCAAAAAAAGATTTAGTATGGTTATGAATCAGATCCAGCACCTGTTTGCATCACTCGGTGACATATTTCATTTATATGACTGGGATATTGCAAGCAGCACCACATAAAATACAAATGTTTGTTTGATAGATTGGACAAAAGTTAACAAACTTAGAGGGTAAAAATGTTATCACATCCAACTAATAGGCTGACGAAGCTTTTGTAAACTGCAATACTGCATTAGATAAAAACATCTGGTACTGCCTTCCAGAAAACTTCAGATGATCTCCCATTAATGATTTCTTTTTCCTAGAGAAAATTATTGCCTTGATTGAAAATAGAATTTTTGACAGAAACAACACTGGGCCCCATTTTGGGAGAAAAATCAAAGTGTGTTTGACTACTTCCCTAATACTTTATGAAGCCATTGCCAAATGTTTACTAAGTGATCATTTAAGAAAGGGATTCCCCTAGCTTGCCCTATATATGATTTTTGAGATAGTCAAATCCCCCATGAGAGAAGGCATAGAAAGAAAAAGAGATAATGATATAAGTTATTTCCGTCAGGTAAAATGTGGAATTTTTCTTCACATGGCAGTGAAGATATTTGAAGAAAAGCAATGAGATGGTATGTCAGCTGTTAGTGATAAGTAACTCCAGTTCAACCACACAAATATGACAGGACTGAAAACACACTGTGCTATGTCCTGTAAGTGAAAGCATGTAGTGGCACCATCAGAGTTCCTGCACTCCAAGACATGAGATCAGTCTTTCACTACATAGACAAATTGCTTGAATTGAATCCCTTTTTCTGAAATATTCTTGATATATTCTGCCTTAAGTATTTCTATGCAAATGCTGTATTTGCAATAACACAGTAGGTGTTTATCCCAAACCCAAGAGATCTGAACACAGGAAAACAGGACATCAGAGATATAAAAAGTCAGCTGTAATTGTATCAGTCAGCAATAGAATTATAGTGGTTTTCTTTCTTTAGTGCATATAAGAAAGAACTAACCTATTTCATTTAATGCCTGGCAGAAGTCAGAGGAATCCACTGTATTTTCAACTGTTATATTAAGCAGATATCTGAAAGATTGTAGTCTAATAAGTTCTCTTCCACCCTTTCATGCACCATGCTTAACCTTGCAGAAGTCCACGTGCTGCAAGTGTACTCTCCAAGCACCTGCTTTGCACTTCCTTACAGTACAGGCCCCTGCAACTGGAACAGGGCTTGGGACCAGAAAGATAATTTCTCCTTTCAAACATGTCAAGTCCGACTTTGAGTAAGCCTCCTGTTCTGTGAATCCTACACAGAAACAGTTAAGAGATTTACAATACCTGCACATTAGATCACATGAGTACCCTCAGTGTACCACGTGTTGTTAACATTCCTTCCAGGTTGCCAAAGGAGTGTGCAATGCAGAATTCTGGTCCAGGGCACAGACCTGCACTGCTGTTTCCTGCCCTGTAATCTTCATTTATGTCCTGGGAGTCTGGATTTCTAGGCGACTCACTCATCTTAAAGTGTATCTTTTTGCAACAGGACACAACTGCATTATTATCCTTTTCAAAATGCATGTAAACCAAATTTGGCTAAGCCTTAGGATCAAGGACAGAAATACAGCAATAAAAAAGGGTTTGAAGTATTTTAAGAAGTATCTGCACCTTTTATTCCCAGTACAAAAGTCTTTTAACAACTGTAAGAAGCAAAAAGATATTTCTGGCAGTTAAATGTAATTCTTCTGCTCTGAATACAAAATGATCAGCTCTTGAGTGGTTTAAGAAGATATATATTCTTTATCAATCTGATAACTTTATTGAATTTTTTTAATTTAATTTCCTCAGAAAATCCCTTATTAAAATAAGATCATGGTGCTCTTATTTCAAGGTCACTGGTTTGATCCCTGTACAAGCTATTCACATAGAGTGGGACTTTGTGATTATTGGGGGCCCCTTCTAACTCAGAATACTTTGTGATTCTGTGATACTTCAAAAATAGTATCTTCAGTAAAATATGATTCATTCCATGAGACTGCAGGGAACCTATATGAAACTATTGGTGCACTGCATAGAATTACCTATGACATGACAACAACCTTCCTTCTTTCCTAACCCAAAACTCATTTATGGTCACCTCCAGTGCTGGGGGATGTTTCGTGTGCCACAATAGAAAAAAGACATAGTTAATAGAGGGGTGTGCAAAGGAGGGCAATGGGGATGGTGAATGGTAAGCTATACAAGGGGTGACTGAGGTAATTTGGTCTGTTCAGCCTGGACAAGAGGAGACAGAGGGGAGACCTCACTGCAGTTACAGCTTCCCTGTGAGGAGAAAAGGAGAGGCCAATGTAGCGTTGTTTGGGTTTATTTTATAAGTTTTATAATGCCTTTCATTGTAAATTGTAGCTTTTAGCCACTTTCAGGTGGGCCCCCTGTGCTTATCAGAAGTTGATAAGAGTTTCCAAGACAACCCAGACTTTGGCCCAGAGACTGTTTTCTATTGGTCCCTTTCCAGGACGATTCCCTATCCATCCTTCCCAATGTATCTTTCCCCCTCTGTCCATCAATCATTTTCAAGGTCCAGAGGTTCGGCCAGTGGTTGGTGGACACCCAGAGGACCCCACCCCAATTTAGCTTGATTTGTTCTTGTTTAGGTAATTCAATTGGCATTTGCCACCTTGCTTTGTTTTATTGGTTTATAATTTGTATCCACCCCTGGAATTGTGCTGGTAAAAACCCCCTGCGGCTCAGGCTCGGGGTCTCTCTTCAGTGGCTCTGAGCCTGGGGCCAGGGGCTTCCCCTGTGATCCCTGAATAAAATCTTTGCTCCCCAAGCCTAAAGAGAGTCCCCTCTTTCTGACCACAGCCGTGACAGTGAAGGTAATGGTGCTACAGAGCCAAGAACCCACACAAAGGTGCTGTTGGAGCGCAGCCAGAGCTGCTGGGTGGTCAGCCAGGCAGGGCTGACCTCAGAGACAGAGCTGCGCACTTCAACAGGCCAACATTGATCTCTGCTCTGTGGTGACAGTGACAGCACCTGAGGGAATGGCCTGAAATTGTGTCAGGGGAGGTTTAGACTGGATATTAGGAAAAGGTTCTTCACCCAGAGGGTGGCTGGATTTCATTGGCACCCCAGGGAAATGGTCACAGCATCAGCCTGACAGAATTCAGGAATCTGTTGGACAGTGCTCTCAGGCACACATCGTGCCTTCTTGTGCAGGACCAGGAGTTGGACTTCCATGATCCTTGTGGGACCGTTCCAACTCTATTCTATTATGTAATCAAACAATCCTAATTTCAGATACATGTTTTGCATGTCTATTTGTTTTATCCTCTCATTTGTGAAACAAAATGGTGTTATGAAATATGCCATTTCTTTGTCTCTTCTACTGGAATTTCCATAACTATTTTAATACTTAATGTTCTTATTTCTCTGCCTATTTTACTTCCTTGCTGCTCACTGTAAGCATACTTTATTTAAAGAAATCTTTATAGCTGGTTGAAATGTACTCATTATTTCTACACTCATTCATTTTGGTTTTTACCGTTTTTATGACTCCCAAAGTTTTCCCTTTCCAGATTTTGTCCGTTATATAAAAACCTTTTGCTTATATACTTACACTAACTTTTTATATCCTTTAACCACATTGGTCTCTGTATCCCCATTTCCTGTCTAAGTTTAAAAGGAGTTAATTTCTACTATAACATCTACAAAATTATTTCTGTATGTTCCAGTGTTCTGATGGTGACCTCAGATATTAAAGGATTCAAACACTTTTCAGTCATCTGCTATGCTAAGAATTTTGAATAGATTCACTATCATCATGAAACATGTCCCTTTTTTGTACTATTTTTCTTAGGCTACAGTCTGGCCACATATATCTAAAGTTAAGCTTTACTTAAAGAAATGGAAGGAGGAAAGCATTCAGAGAACTGAGCAAATGTGCATTAAGTGCTTGCTGCAAGTCCTGGCTGTGTAGTTACCAGTGGTCTCTGACCCTCTGAAGCAGCTCATTACCAGTGTCTGTTCACTAGCTCCATGTGCATGAACTCAGAACAATGCCTTAAATGCTAGTTTAGTGGTACCCTCTTGATACCTGCTCTGTGTCAGGTTGTGAGATGTAAACTCTCAAAGTAGAACATGTTATACTTTATGGTTCAAAATAATCATGGGTTTAGTTTCCCAATGGAACTTGTCATATGTTCAATATCTTGTTATTTAAAAAGATAAATTATACAAGAAAACATATTACCTTTATGTTATTCTTATCTCTCTGTTGATTTTCTTGTTTTTTTTTTTAATGGAGGTGTGTTGGGAAAGCATTTTTTAGACAAGCTAATTTATTGGGGTTTTTTTTTGGTGCTATGTTTCACACATTACTCATTTTTGCTATTCATTTCACAGAAGTAAGAGGCTTTATTTTTGAATTAAAATTCAAGTCACCATTGTTGGGGTATTTTAAAATTCCAGTCAATTATAATATCAAGAAAATATCATCACAGCATCTTGACTATTTCCTACTTTGTTGCAGTGAATTTTACTTCAATTCAGGGACAACAGGAAGACAACTGGTCCAAGGTTGCTATGCCAATATTACACAGAGAGTTTGGAATTTTAAATATTTCAGTCCAGTTTATTGTTACAACATCAGCCAATAGTTTCAGTCATCCTATAGAGTAGGCACAATCACTGTAAAACATCTGTGTAGATGTGTACAAAAAGATGGCATTTACTGCATTGGTGTTTTAGGAAGGTGAACACATTTCATAGCATTTGCTAAGAAAGAGGAAAAAATAAATTTAGAGACTTTTCCACAGCTGCTTTCAAAAGCTCAAAAATAGAAAACCTGAGTTATAAATATGAATCTTGGAAAAAACTCAGAGTACACTTTCCCTACATGAAAACATCACTAATAGCAGGACACAAAAATCAGCCCCTGTGAGATGACAACTCTGAAATCATATTCTGAAAGAAGAAACTCTGATGGAAATACAAATCTACGTGATGATATACTACAGTGTGACATGGATGTATTTGCATGATAAAAACTCAGTTATTGTATTAATAAATCTTTAGTGAGTATATGCTCCTGTTCTGATTGCACTGTGACAGAAATTTTACGGTGTATATTTGATTTCCTTTGTTAGAAATAAAAGGTGCAATAATTTTTTTTTTTTTTTTAATTTGGATCGTTTGTGTCACAAAACTAAATAATTATACATTAAATTTCCCATGATAAGCAAGAAGTACTTGTTACACGTATTCGGACAATAATTTAAACACACTAAATATGTGCAATTATAGTGAGTGTTCTGAACAGCTATTTGGATATGTTCCAGAAGCAAAATTGTCCCTATTTCTGAATAAAATTATTCAGATTAAAAATGAGGAGGAATTGGAATTTCAGATAATGTTTAGGGCTTCCCTAGTGGCTGGAACTAGATGGTCTTTAAGGTCTCTTCCAACCCAGATAATTGTATTGCTCTATGATTCAGAGCCATCAATCCTTCTTTCCCTTCTGATAAATAGTAAATCAAAGATGCCATCTGTGAAAACTAAATGGAATATATTCTGGTCTCTGATTTTAAAAAGGAAAAAAACAAAAAAAACCCAAAACAACAACAAACAGAGACCAACTGAGAAAGCAGGTCAAGAACTACCCTAACATGGAAAGACACTAGCCAAGGAGGAAGAGTTGGAGAGTGATAATAATCACTGAATTATAGGGTCATAAATATGCAGAGAGAAAAGAATTCTTGAAAAAATACACATACTCCTGTACATCCCTTAAAATGGTATCTTCCGGTGTTTTGAGAATAGTATGGAAGCTTCAGGTTCACTACTCCACAGCATCAGACTAACATCTTTATCAAGCTGCTATACTTGCAATGTGTGGACTACTCCTATAAGGTGAATGGACTCTAATCCTGTGTAATAATGCATTATTGTGGAATAAAAACAAACATTTTTATACTTAGTTACCAACAACTGAGGTTGGAACACCTCTGAAGAATGCTCTTTCAGATAGCTTTGGCATACATTATTCACAGGAAAAAATGTCATCTGCTTGAAAAAGAAATCTTTTTGTCGTTGATTAAAAGGCTTGTAAAACTCTATTCCTCATACAATGGTTCACATGGCAAGAAAAAGACTGAGGGACTGAAGAAAAGTTTTTAGTTAGGGGCAGATTCCTCTTTGTCAAAAATCGTCTCCCCATCTCATTAAATTAGTCAGGATTGAACAGCTCAGCAACCCATCTGATTCTAAATAACCTCTGCTTTTTTCATTAAGGGAGCTGTCAGAAATGACCATAATCCCTAATCTGCAAAAATGTTCTTTAGTCCTTTCCAACTCATCCACATAGTTGGCCAGATTTCTACCCTCCAAAATTACAGCAATAAAAATGTCATTATGAAGAGGGACAAAATTCTCCACATCTGATGCGTGAACATCTGCTGTTTGCAACCTAGATGAAAGTCCTCTGGTTTTGGCTCAATGAAGTGAAGCTGTGCTATCTAGGCCTCCCGTTGTTGGGGAAAAAAACTTAGAGGGATATGTCAATATGTTAACGAGCAGCAGGGTTTAGCTAAAACAGATTAAACCAAGCAAATTATAATAATAATTAAAAAATCCTTTAACCTTCCCATGTTTCTTCAAGTATTATTTCCATTTGTTACTATCATGCAAGCTTTTAAGATTTCACCTTGGGGTAAATTACCATGCTGTCATGAAGAACATAATCTTACTATTTGCACGAGAATAAAAAAGAAAATAGCAATTTTGTGTTTATAAAAGCTGTACATACATCTTTTTCCCTCATGAAAACAAGAAATCACAAGACAAAAAATCCACTTTCATTTTTTTTTCAGGAATTACATAAATGTGACAATCAACCGAGATTAGTATACAAATGTTAATCAGGCATTCAGATTAGTAAAAAGATGTTTCTATGTTCATGAAA
>WEIU01004058.1:5913-17431 GCA_013389925.1 Aegithalos caudatus
GTGATAAGGATACATATCAGGACTTCTTACATCAAGAAAAAAGCTGCAGGACAGAAATCAGTTAAGAATAGGTTTTCAAAGATGCAACAAAACACTTGCAATTAATTCTACAGACATGCTTCAATGCATCCACAGACCTGTATGCATTTCCAAAATCTTAAGCACCAGTTAGGAACGGATTTAAAGTAAGGCCTGACAAGATGGTACTACAGAGATTAGATAACTGTGCATTTTGTTCAAAAGCATTCTGAAATTTCACCTTCCTTTGGCTGCAGCTTGCTAGGATCACCACTTTCATAGCTTTGAAAGGGCAAAGTATTGTCATATTTTGTCATAAAATTATGACAGAATGAGTACCTTGCTACCTTGTAATAGTTCCAAATATTTGAAATAGTTTGTCATTATTAGTATATTTCAGTATCTCAATTAGTCTCAACTGTTGCCTGGAATTGCTTTCAAAGGTTGGAAGGTTGGTCCCACAGCACAGGAGAGACATTTTGTTTTTTGGAAGTGCTAGCAAATGGTTGAATTCATCAAATTGTAACAGGCCTGATAGTAAAACAACAGTATCTTGAGAATCATGATGCCTCTGAAGAACAAGGAAACCAGACACAGAATAGGCCGACTGCTCAATTTTCAAAACCAGCATTAACAGGTAGAAAAAGGGAACAAATGCATGGACCAATGATACCCAGCAACAATCATTCCTGACTTTTCTCCAGCTTCTATCTAAACAGTAGCATGACCTTATTATCTCTGTCTCTCTGTCCCATGCTGCTTCTTCTGCTTTCTTGCCCACCCTAGGCATATTCTGCCCATCCATTAAAATCAGCTTCCTCCAGACAGCCTTTCTCAAAAGTGGAGCTTAAATCATCCACATTCTGTATCTGCAACCCCATTTGAACTGCAAGACCTCTGTAGATATCAGACTAAAAATACGATATCCTGTGTAATTTTAAAGATATGCAGTACCTGTCCTGTGCAGGAGGCCATGTATTTTGCTTACCAGTCTAGGCATCCACAAATTCTGCCAAAACCAGGCAGCAAGAGAAAATTTGTGCACTGTTTTCACGAAGATTGTGGTTATGTTCAGTTTTGGAATGAAGTTACCAGTTGCTCTGTCCTGGCAGGTTTACATTGGAGTTCTTTGTGGTCATCTGACACCTTGAAAGGGTTCCTTGAAATAAACTGAAAGGATTTATTTAAGCAAGAAATTTGTTCTATTACCACCCGCCCATTATCCCCTGTATGTTTTTTCCACAATAAAGCCCTGCAAGCTGCTAAAGTATACTTTTTTAATTTATGGCAATGAAATTTGAAAAAAGAAAAGTAAACCCTTTCCTTCTGAAATACCCGAAGTACAAGATGCTGGAGAAAATTACAGTATTATGGGATTTACTGTGCTTCACACTGCAAATGTAGTCCTCACTCATAAAGAGCCTTAAGTTAGGGCTTTTGCAAGGATAGACAAGTGGCTTTGAAAATTCTACAGTAATCCAATAGAAACTGAAATAATGGGAAGCTTTTACTGTTCCCCTCTATCTCAGCACTTTCATCTAATCTTTACTCTCATTATTCATTTTCAGTTCTTGTCATTATGGCTGCAAATCAGTACAGCTATGCAACAGTATGAAAATCTAGTCTGCCACAAGATTGGCAGTAGTGTTTATATTGTCAGGGTGTCTTCTACAGAAGAGGATCAAAAAAAAAGTACCAGTGTCTAACCTGAGTATGAGAGATGAGCCATGCTGGAAGTTAGCTAATTTCCTCCACAAGTGCCAACTGCAGTCCTCCTGGTGGAGCACTAAATGCCCTCTGAATTTGCATCCACAAGGCCAGATAAGAGACTGGCACCTCTGGTATGGGGCACCCACCCTCTCCACACATTTCCTTATAAAACTATTTCATCTGTTTTGTGACACCTTAATTTGAGCCAGCCCTTGTTTATACTCCAGGATATAGGTAAGGAACTCCATATTTGAACAGTTGTCTCCATCTCTACCAGAGCCTAGAGCAAAACCTTTATTGTTTCCAATTTTGCTCTTGTCACTTGACCTGGGAACCAAGTAAGAGCCACCAGAATTTCATGCATAAATGTGGTATTTCAGCTTTGCTGGAACTTTGCTCAGTTTCACAGTACTGCTGTGTGTCCTTATTCCCTTCTTTCTCCAGGGTGCTGCTGAAGCAGAAGGGCAAACCTGCTCCAGGACCACCAGTGCCACAACCACGGGGCTTGGCCAGTCTCTTTGGACAGAAACAGGAAACTCCAAAATTGTTTAAAGCAATGCTTGGAGGAAAAGGAAGAGAAGGCCTTGCTAAGCTGCTGCAGCTGAAGAAACAACAAGAAACTCAGGTAAAGACACAGAAAACAGAGTAGAATCTACTGAGAGAGCTTGGGCAAACAGAGTAGATGAAAATTTAGCCTTGCTGCAGTCAACAGTAAAAAGTCACAGTAGCTGAGATATAACCACCTTTCCTAATCTCTGTAAACGCTAATTCTAAAATTTGGCTCAATCTTTCTGAACCTGGACTTTATGCAGACCAGAGAAAACAAAAGTAAGGAAAAAAGCAAGCAAATAAAAAACCTCTAAGAAAGTAAGGATAAATGGATTTTACAGGCTTCAAGGGCATCTGATCTTCTAATTTTATGTAAACAATAGTAAATACAGAAATACCCAAACACAGTAGTCTGATCCAGCTGACTCGGGCACATGGCAAACTTTCCAATTCAGTGTCAGATCTCTGGCTATTAAAAATCCTGAAGGCAAAATATAAAGTGTAGCCCACACAGATAAAACTGATTAAATGTCTAATATCTCACACTTATGAGAAAATAATTGTTTTAACTGATGAAAAATAATTCCCACATTATATTCTGTGCAGAGAAATGTTAATAAGAACCTGCACAATTCTATATTCTATATTAACCCAAAGGTGGAAGAATTCCTTTCTTTATAGCTGAAATAGCTGTAGTTATATTTAAGTTAAATAAAGAATTTTGCACTTTGCTCACACAAATGAGTACAATAATATGATTGGAGCAGAAATACTGTTCATTTTAGTGTGTAATTTTGAACTTATTAGCAAGTAAGCCTGACCAAGGAATTGGAGAAGTGGGAAATGTGTTGAGATTTATATAACGCTTTCTTCACTAGCCTATGTACATAAAGGAAGGCAAGACCTAAGGAAGGGTTCTGTGCCTCAAAATGCGTCTGTTTCATCCCTCTATACTAGTAATAAGCAGATATTATGAATATCCACAAGTGTTTCCTAGCTTTTATACTGATATTCCGATTCTGAAATTACATTTTTCATTTGGAAACCAAGTTTCAGTATCTGAATAGAAATTTACATGTGTTGCATACCACTAATACAGTTGCTGTGCCTTTCCATGGCATGTAGAGAATAGAACTACTTCCTGAATTTCTTCTGCAGTATTGAAAAACATTAAAATTTTTGTTTCTAGGAAACTCAAGCTGAAACAGAGACCAAGCCTAAAGAAGAGGAGAAGAAACCTGCGGAGCCCGCAGCCCCCTCTGCACCCCCTGCTCCAAAGGAAAAGCCAATGGCAGATGCTAAGCCTGCAGCTATGCAGAGATCAACCAGTAAAGAGTCTCTGATCATTAGTATGACACCATCCCCCAGAGCAGGAGAAGGAGAGATCCTTAAAGTTGAAATTAAAGAGAAAGAAAAGAAATAGATGATTCTTTGGGGTGTGGCCCCATCTATTTGTCTTGCTACATTCAGAGGGCTGACCAGACTTGGCTTTTGGGTATAGAATATTAAAGCAGAGACTACGCATGAGAAAAATCTACTTCAGCTCCTCGTCTTCTTGCCCTTCTCTTCTGGCACAACTGCAGAGATTATTTATATTTTTAACCTTGACACTGAAGAGAGAACTTTTGGTGTATTAGAAATTACGTCTCAGATTGTATTTCAGGACGACTTGTTTCTTGTTTTATCCATGCTCTCCCTTTTCTCTTACTCTGCCTTGTTCGTACTTCTCTTCTTCCCTCTCCTCTTTATCCTTGCTTTCTTACTCTTGTTCCTGTTGCTCAGTTTGCTCTTAAGTTTTGTAAGTATTCTTTTCTGTTTTCTCCTCTGCCTTCCCACGGTTATCCTTTTCCTTGCTACTGCCCTACTGTTGCTAAGATTCCTTATGTTTTTCTTTACCCTTCTCTCTCCTCCCCTTATACTCCTAATTGGTGACCTGGGCTTGTGACCAGCGTGGCTCAGAGCAGACAGCAGGTGCTGTGTTGGGATGTTTTACTTTGGGACAGAGGGCAGCATAACAAAACCATTGTCAAAAAATAAATCCTAAAATCTGCAAGAGGGAAGCAGATTACAGAATTATTGCCAGCCCTTTGAAAGCATAAACATCTGCTCCAGCTGTCTTTGGCAAATTAACATGGGAAAGACTTAGATAGTTCACCTTCCAAAGGTGACCTACAACTTTGGGCTGGTGATTTACTTGCTTCATCTTGTCAAGGGGTTGGGCACGCTCTCTGAAAAGTAAGCACTTGATACAGCTGTCTGAAGAATCTCGGTATCTAAACCACCTACTTCAAAAATAAAGGCTATTTTATAAAAAAGCAGGAATTATACTTTCTGGCTCTGCATTGCAATGTTGCAACCAATGCTTCAATTGCTCATCTACATCATAAATTTTGACTAATGGTGCCAAGAGAAACCTGTGTCTTCCTTGTGTTAGCTACATCACACTTGTGAACTACAGCAAATCCTTTATGAGTGCCACAGCTGGGAGATACAGCCTCCCATGCAGGAGAGCACTGCCAACCTTCTGCATTAACTCATCAGTCTCAGATGCAGTATTACACAAAAGCTTCAAGCTGTGTTTTAAGCTTAACTCCCAACTACTTTATTTTCTTCCATGGATTTGTATCTCCTCTCTCTCCCAAGCCCCTTTCAGATACTATTGGATGAACAGTTTTATAAACTAAAAACATTATGCAGAGGCTTAGCCAAGAAGTGGCAAGAGCAGGCTTCACAGCTCCTTGGCTGACCAGCCAACCAAGGAAGGCACCATGCCAAAATAAAACACTCATTTTGCAGGTTATATATGACCCTGCAGGCTATGCATTATGTAGGCTGTTCTTTAAAGCCTTTCAACTTCTGTAACCACAGACAAAACTAGAAGCCTAATCAGAATCAGTGGGAAGTTTGCCCAAGTAAAAGCTGGATGACTGAATTCCATATGTTGCGTATTCCACAACCCTCTGACATGACCAAAATCACAGTCTCTTTCCAAAGAAAGTTCTGCTGCATCAGCAGTGAGGTGAAGGTTCAACTGCTTTGTGGAGAGAACTATCTTTATTTGTATGCTAACTGTTATTTGATATGTGAGAAAAAAGAACATCACAACAGAGGGAGAAAATTTTAAATTGTTTCATAAAGAATTATTCATCTATTGCACATCCAGGATTGTCTCAATGAAATCTCAAGTTTAGAAATACTGCAGAAACGTTTCATGAATGAGACCCTGTATGAATAATAATGATCTATGAATTACAATATATAGTTTCACATGCTTTTTTTCTGAGAGTGAGTTGTCAAAGTATTATGGAAGGGGGGAGAATGTTCCCCATATTTTAACATTTTTATATGAACAAGTAAAGCTCACTCTCATTGAAAGAACTGATTCACTTCTTCCTACACAAATGCTACCAGGTAATTTCAAACGTTCTCTCTGTGGGCATATTTAAGTTCATCGATCACACACTGACATAATTACAAAGTAAAGGCTGAGACTGCAGCACCAGGTGCTTCACTGCAGTGACAGAGCTTCCCACAAATTGCTGCTTTGCTGCAGCTCGTAACAGCCCTGGTTTGCAGAAAAGTTTGACAGTTCTGTCTGCAAGATTACTGTTATGCACAGCTCTCGAGTTCTTTAGACCCAAAATAAAATAGGTGAAGTATCAGTGCAGAAGACAGTGGCCACACATAAATAACATCCATCTGGTTTTCAGTGATGTCCTACTTTTCTATTGTTGGGGTATTTTCCTCTTCTCACAATTCCTCTATTCTTAGGGTTGGGAAGTGCAAGAAGGCTCTACATCTCAAAATTGCAATTATTTGTATGGTTTTCACCAGAAGGAACAATACAAGAAATGTCAAGATGTAAGATATAATAAATTCTTTCAGGAACTAATTCTACCCATGGACTCTTGACTAGTGAAGAAGCAGAATGAATTACTATGGTGCACTTAGAAGATGCAGTTTCCAGTATCATAGTTGTCTCTGTGTGACATCACATTCCACTGCAACACTGTCTCCTGTATCTCTGTGGCCTAATCAAGTCCCTCACACTTGACCACACTTGAATGAAAAGAAACTGAAGGGTATGGGGTTGTACCATACAATCCTCAGGGTCCAGCCTGTTCGGATTTGTGGCTATAATAAATAGCAAGACACAGCATGGTCTAGAGTGTCTTGTAACTCAAAAAGGTTTAATAAATGAATGAAAATAATACAGAAATAAAAGATATAAACCGTGCACAGTGTGGGGGAGTCCCACACCTCGTACAACACCTAGAAAATGCCCCTGGTTCTATTGTTCTGTCCCTTTTTCTATTCAATGTCCAAGGATGGTCCTCTTTGAAAATTCCCAATAGAAAACCTTACAGGGCTTGACAGACAGAGGAAAGGTCCAACAGGTGTTTCTCCCTTGGCACTCAGCCAACCACAGAGGGACATGTACAGAACCTTCCAGGCGAATCTCCTAATAAGTAAAGCGGTAAACTGAAACCTTCTCCTTATATAGAAACACCTTCCCAAATATGGGAAGTGCATTACTACAGAAGGGTGGGGCAATGTATTTGAAACCTACAAATAACCATCTCTCTATGCCTCTCTAACTAAACTGTAGACATCATTTTGGGAAAAACATTTTGAAAAACCAGATAACGATTGTATGAAATAGCATACATGGCAGAACTCTAATGTGGCACAGAGCATGAAACAGTCACAGTTAAAACTGTCCAACTTCAGAATATCTTCTTGTTAGAATGCCATATAAGATGCTTTATGAAGAATAAGCTGCAGAGTCATAACCACTAAGTGGAAAGGCATTTTTCCTCTCCCTTTAATACTTGTTATAAATCCGTGGCATACTCACCATAGGAAACACAAAAGCAACATTTAGCATTACACACAATATGCTGAATACAAAAGCACCACAGAACAGTATACTGAAATAATCATTTTAATGCACAGGCATTGCAAATCAGTTAACTTCATCAGAACTGAAATACATATAAAAGTATAAAATTCTGGTTACAGGTAAGCTCTCTGCTGTACATATGTATATATTATGACCAATACATGGCAAAAAGCATCCTATGACAAAGACTGCCATACATCACTTTTATCACAAGGTGGTGCCAGTGACCTACGAGCACATTCACTTTACAGAACTCGGACAGTATTTTGCTTTGTCACTCTCAAGCTATTAATGCATTTTTTACACATAAAAATAAACAGAAAATGGCAAAACAAGACAGTAACTCCCCTTCTCATTGACTCACAATCTGCTGCATTTCTTCACTCAGAATACCACTTCAGCCTACCCTGGAAGTTTTCAACAGGCATTAGCTGTACACCTCTAAGTTATACCAGTTCTTGCCACGGTCCTGTCTGAAACATTTGATTTACAAAGAATAGGGCACATTGAGAACTAGGTGGCATTGATATGCCACTTAACTCCCTAAGCCTGAGGAATATGGGAGCAATTATTTTTATTAGAGATAACGAAGTCTCTAGTGTAGAAACTCAGAATTTATATATAGAATACAGACAAAACAACAGGTTTTCTTTTACATGGAGCAGATACTTAGTATAATACATACTAACACACTTAAATGCACTTCCATGGCAACTTGAAATGGAATTGGTAACATAACTCAGGTGCAGCATCATATTTTTGGCAAACAGCTAAGAGGAACTTCAGTAGTATCCCATACTCCTATCAGTAGTACTCATCCACTACAATTAATGTAGACAAATCATTAATCCTGCATTCAGCTCTCTCTGTACATGATGCAGGTAGCTATGAAACAGTTTACTCTTCCAAAATCATACACTCAGTCTGCAGCAGTGTGATTTAGGTTTATCATAGTAACTTCCTTGATCTCAATATTTTGAATTGCATATCTGATATGACACTTCATTGTAATTTATACATAAAGTAGTAACAGATTTCCACTACACTGATAAAAAATGATTACAGATTTTTTTTCCACATAAATATATGAATTACATTTTAAAAAAAGAAAGAGCTTGGCTTAATGAAACAAACTCTCTTCCTTACCGTTCCACTACTTGATAGTATTTCACATCCCCTTCCACCAAGAAAAATGGAGTGGAGATAATATATCCATTCAGGATTGATTGATAAAATGTCAACTATCTACAAATCATTTGGTATGTCTTGTGTAAGATAATCTCAAAAGATATGCTTTTCATCCATCAACATTAATGTGAATTCAGACTTTTGACAGGATTATACATATAAAAAACAACAAAAAAAAACCACCAAAAAACCAAAAGCACATTAAGAAGCTCCAACAACTAAAAGTCAAATACACTATGATCTGGTGAAATCTTGAGTGTCCAACTGTACTAAATTTAGCATTAGCCCATTCTGTTCTTACATACTACAGCCAGGCCATCCATGAGAGATAGTTGGATGTTTAAATCTAAACCACTCCAAATGTGAAACTGCAAAATTAATGTTCAAGATTGGTATTTCAGAAGTAATACATGTGACCTTTCCATCCACTTATGTTACACACAGAGACAGGATCAGAAGAGATCTTCAGCAAAGAGTCTGCAGCTGCGGGGGCAAGAAAACTTCATTTGTCCACTAAACAAACACATGATTTACACTTGGTATAAAAGGTAAAGGGAAAACTCAACCCAAGTAAATAAACCACACTTTTTGCCCTAGAGAAATGCAGGATGATTACAGGATTAGAGCTTGGGAGACTTGACTTTCTTATGTCTTCCTAAAGGGAGAGAAAGAGGGAATTTTTTTTTTTTTTTCAGGCACTNTTTTTCAGGCACTTCTCATTAGTGGGCTCATGGAAAAGAAACATGATTCAAAGCATGACAAAAAAAAAATATAGGTAGCACTTTGAAGAACTGCCTTTACCTCAAAATATGTAGTTGTACATCAGAGAAAACTTTTTTAACTAAAAATTGAATTCCTACTTCACAAAAAGCCCTTCAAAGATCAATAGTCATGACTGTTTTATGGGGGGGACCCCAAAATAAAATCCCTACCAAAATAAATCTGGAATTTCCATTTTCCAGTACACTGTGCATTGGAACACATCTTGCAGCCCTTACAGTAGTAGCTTCAAAGGCCAGTAGTATTCTCCTGTGATGTTACAGGTTTACTTTGATTCATCCTGGTTATTCCCATACTACCTTTAAGGGAAGGCATAATATAAAATAATATATATTTTACTGACTTCTTTGGCTTATGTTCACACAGCCCTGAATCCCAGGCATTGCCCAAAGGCACTGAAGTGGCAAACAAGCAGCAGATGGGCAAGGCGGGCCTTTACACTCTGTGTCACTTGTCTGAATATGAAACATATGTGTCAAAATTGTATTATGGTGGCTTAATAGAAACTCTTTTTCCCATCTTTTCAAATTTAAATGAATCCATGCAAGCACTATCTCTCAAATCAACATCAAACCTAAACACCATTAGCACTTTGGCCCTTAAAAGGCACACTTGGCAAAGTGATTTGTAGGCAAAAGCTAACAGACATTACAAAACAGAGGCATGTGTATATGTATACAGAAGTATATTGAGAACCAAAGTCTGTAGATACAGCAAGTAAAGCAAGCACAAAGTCTCTCCTCTGCTCAGCCCATTCATTTTGCAGCAGGATTCTTAGGAGGCTGAAGTTTGTAGGTGCTGAAGTAGTTCACCACTTGCTGAGGGACTTCTGCCAGGACACACTGGGCCAGAGCTTCTTTGGGAGACTTATAAAAAAAAGAACACCAAGCTTCAGTTTCCACCAACTGCTAATGAAGATTCTAAGGCAAGTAATAATCACCTCCTCTAGAAGGCCAACTTAAAGTCTGACATTTTACAGAGGACTTTACACAGTGCCCTTGTGTGACAGACAGATGGAAGCTCCCCTGTCAGCTTTACCTTCTCACTCCTGTTACCAAGAATTAGATGGCTGTCTTGTGCCACTGGAGTAACAGGAGCTGAGTGCACAAAGGGCTGCCAGGTCTGAAGACACCTTTTGTCACATGAAATACACAGTGCAGATATCAGACTTCAGCCATGTATCGGCTTAAAATGACCCTTCAGGGACTTGTCTAAATTATCTGCAATTGTTTGCACCAAGTCTCATCCACAATAACTGTATTTCTATGGAGCAGCTCCTCTGCAGATACTGTTTTTACTGTAAGACTAAGTATCCATAAGAAAAAGAAATCCCTTTGTCTAGTAACTGAAAGCTTTTGAATATATATTATACTCAGCATTGACCCTAGTTAACCTACATCCAAGTGCATTACTTGATAAGCATACTCTGTATTGATTTTGCTCTTTCTCATTTCAGCTTGCCTGAGTTACTCTGGGATTAAACAAAGAATTTGTGTCAAAAGTAAGAATATAAAAGCAAAATAAGAAGTTGCAAGGAGTATTATTAACAAGTTAATACTAAGACACGAAACAAAATTAGAATATATTAGGATGGAAATAAAAATATTGATCTTATTCACACATTCTGAGGAAACTTGGTTGGTTTTTATTTAAGTCAACTCTTTCCAGCATTATGACTCTTAAAAGCTGACTTCTGTAGCCTACACATACTTTATTGGGTTTTACAGAAATTAAAAAATATCAGCACTTCATTCTTTCACCTTTTTTTTTTGTATTTACTTTTATGAAAATGAAAACTATCGCCACTACTGTGGCCACAGAGTTTCCACTGATTTTGATCTCCCTGATTATGACTTAGCCTTGAATTTTACTACTTCACTAAATCATGAGACTAATCCATATTAATAAATGAGCATCCACAATAAAAAGAAAAATTACCATAAGGACAAAGTCATAGTGAGTTTTTCCTCATAAATTAAAAAACCCTCCATTTTTTAAACAATTCTGAGAGAGTTTTACAAAGGTCATTCAGCTACAGCAACTAGCCAGAAATGCAGTGCTGGAACTAGAAACTCAGAGATTGGGAAGTTTTTTTTTAGCATTTGATAAAGACTTGTCTTAGAGTTCATATTGGATACACCACAAGAGCTTAGGACAAGATATAGGACATCCTAACTAGCTCAGCATACCTCTACAACATTTATTAAGCATATCAGTAAGATTACTTACATTTTGGAACTTCCTGAATGGCACAAACTGGACAATGTCTCTGACAGCCGGTTCTCCTGACGAGGACCTCAGAACTCCATCATCACCATCAAGAAATTCCATGGCATCAAAGTCTGCTCCTCCAACCCCAACAATGTTAAT
>WEIU01004077.1:1408-15059 GCA_013389925.1 Aegithalos caudatus
AGGGAACAGTACCTCTGAACTCAGGCAGCATTACTGCAACTGTAGTCATCAAAAGAAGCAAAGCAAGGTGAAAATATTTGTGATACAGCACAAAATATTTTTCCAGAGGCAAGGGATGGCTCGTAGTTAGACAACGTACTCTGCCTAGCTCTTGGTTATAATGTTTATAAGAGAGAAAGAAATAAAAAAAGAACTAGCATGTTCTTTTGTCAGACTTCAAACATGTAGTAGCCCACCTTTAGAAATAATACCCAAAGCACATAATGTGTGCTTGAGTTGGGACAAAGGAAGACAGTTGGAACGTAAAGCTGGTTTAGCCTATCTGTGTCTGCTGTCTACAGAGCAAAGTCACAGCAGTTTGCATCTGCAGTATCTGCACCTCTGATACAAGATTTCATGTTTTTATCATTTCTCTAGAAAGTGCTAATGGGCTAAGGCCCTCTGCTTGAGACACTTCTTACTCTCTTAAACATTTTTCCATAGGAGCTGTCTGGGAGGCTGGTATGGTTGAGGAACCTTAGGTTCAGATTCATGAAGACTTAGAGGCAGTGTGATGTATAAAATGTATGTTAAGCAGGAATCCCTACGTCCTGGGCATCCCCTGGGATTTCAAAGTACATCTCTGAAAGCAGTGTGCTGTATCAGACCATAAGCAGAGCAGTGAATTTATATTTGTATTCTCAGGATCTGCAGCTATCAAATTCACTACTGCAGGACTAAACTGGGTTCAGCCTTTGTTGGGCACTTCCATTTGAGGGGATTGCCATTCTGCACCTTTAAAAACAAATGTCTAACATTTATTCCCTTACTATTGACAAGAAATGGGAATGCTGTCTTTTTTTTTTCTTTAAAGAAAGTTACATGTTTGTAGGATATGTAGTGATACCCAGCTTTTAAAAAAACTGTTTCTTTAGAAATTGTTAAGTGTATTGGAGTTAATGTTAAAGGGTTAAAATCATTGCATTTCTAGGAGACAGGACTGTTTATGGTGCAGAATCATGCAGAGGGATTGGCTCAGCATGCATTGTGGAAGTAACAAACTGTTGATTCACAAAAGGTCTATCCATATGCTATAGCACAAGGTCAATAAAATCTAATTTTCTTCAACTTGCATCAGGCTGGTTAAGAAATTTATTGCAGATGATGTTTCCTTACTCAGAGCAGGTCACTGAACCTTTTCTATGTATTGAAGTGCCTAGTGGATGTTTTACAGATTCCTTAATTAATTAAAACTACTGCTTTTTATTACAATGTGTTAAAGGTAAATGTAACTCTATAGGAATTAATTATTCGTCTCTTCCACAGTATAATCACACAATTTGAAATAACAGTGAATAAACACAATGATAGAAAAAGATTTATGACTTCTTCAAATTGTTGTAAATTCAGATGTGAGAGGAGTCTATAGCAGATACGAAAAAACTGTAACAAAACTGCTAAACTGCTGCTTGCTGTTTGTTCCATGTTGATGAAATATGGTCAAGTATTTCTATACCAATCAGTAAGGTTATTTTACTTGTTTATTCATGAACACGCTAAATAAAGCACTTTGTAATAAAATCGGGTTTTAACAAATGCTGCTTTTTTTTGAGAGGGCTTATAATCAGAACTAATGAACTCTAACATGAATTTGCAGCTTCAAGCGTCATTTTGAATGAATTAATTTTCAAATCTCAGAAGTAAATGGCGAATCTTTACATAAGTTTGATCTGGCTATAATTCATGTTTACAACAGATGCTGGGTTTTATAAACAGTTAAGCAGCAGCCCTTTCTAATGTACATCACAAACACAACAAAACCTTCTTTCAAAATCCAGTCAAGATTGCTAAGTGGCCACAACGCACTTACATATAATATAATCGACAATATTCAATCCATTAAAAGCAATGAAATTAATTGTTAAGGGATAATTTTACACTTCCTATTTATTAAACATAAACACGTTACTCTCTAGTACAAAGAAATTAAAATTTAATCAGAACAAGGAAAACTTTTACTCTGAACTGTGGGTGCTTTCTGGTGCTTTTTTAATCCCTTAATTCCAGTAATTAGGCCCCTACTACAGTTCCCACAGATAATGAGGAGAACCCAAATACTCCTTTAGTACAGTACAGACTGACACAATGTACAGCATGTGCTTTTAATTCTCTTGTTCTTTAAATCACATGAAATTTGGTGCTAGATTTGCTTTAGATCCTGAATCTTGTGATTAACATACTACAGGTTTTAACTCTACACTCTGCAATTGGGAATTGGTTTATATCATACTAGTCAAACTGAGGTAATTGGAAAGAAAATTTTGAAGAATTCAGCCAGTCCTTCTAAGCCTTAATATTACTGTTCAAAATGAATTTTTTAATAGATTACCTGAAAAGTAATGCTTTCAACGAATATGTCAGTTCCTGATTAAGTAACCAAAGTTCTTATCTTTGTTAATTGTATAACTGAAGCAATTTTAAATATGTAGTATCTCAAATAAAGAACCTATGTCAACATCTCCATCATTTCAGATAACATTTTCCATTTGCTTCTTTACCCCATTTGAATGCAGTTTGTCTGGCTCATGTCTATGTATTTTCATTTCAGTAATATGACTGTTTCCTGATCTGGTTCCACGTGCCTTATTTTTACTGCAGAAGGTTGCATAGCCCTTTCTAAGAAATGTACAAAGCTAGAGGTATTTCCAAATTTATAGTATGAAGCAAAGTATAATTTGTGTATCTTGGAAAATAAGATCAATCAAACAGATCTCTCTCAGTTAAAGTTCTTATTTTCTTCCAAGTTATATCTTTGTTTTATTATCATAGGATATATTTTTCTAAAGAAAATATTTTGAAAATATTTGTTTTAAATGTCACAGAGCAATTAACGTAATGCATTTCTATGAAAATTGAATGATAGATGCTGCTGTGCAATAATGCCTTTGTTAGAACTACATTGTTGCTAACATTGCCTTCAGAATAATTTTGGTTTTACTTGTAAAATAATACTGACTACTGCCTCTTTTTATTTCACCTGATAATGACACAAGTATATAATCAAAATTGAGAGGTACTTGTCATAGTATTGAAGATCTCTTTAACATTTATATAACCAAACTTCTATTTTCTATTCTTTCATATTTGTGTTTTCATATTTTTGTGTTATGTAATGACAGCCAAATTATTATTATTATTTTTAATATATTTTTCTGTGTATGTGTGTTTGTGAAACAATTTTGAAATACTTTTTTTAGAAAAATCATAAAACAAAAAACATCACCAGAGAAATGTATTAGTTGACTTGGTGATTTAAAGGGAATGGCTGTTGCTTTTTCTGATTTTTGACTCTACTTCTATTGAAGCCAAGTATATCTAAGAGATAAATATGGTTTAAGTTCTATTGTCTGTCTTTCCCTCATGATACTTCAGTCTGCCTAACAAAAGTTCTGATGTGTTTTGGGAATACAATTTTGGTCATTTATGCCTTTTAGACTAAGTCATATAACTTCTGTTCTTGCCATTCCTAAGACAGGCTTACTCATTTTAGCATATTTCTGTGTGCTGTCATGGCACTGAAGGAATTCCTCTCTGGGTTCTCCTACAATTCTATTGCTGAACAATTGGCAACTGTTGATCTACATCTGCTTCTGAAACAGAAGATTATTGGATGGATATTTTCTCTCTCACCATTGACACTAGGATCCTGCTCTCAGGTTTTCCCTTTGTCACAGAGAAATTGTGGGAATCTAAAACAATTTGCCAGATTGTTAAAACAAAAATAGTTTTTGTTCAATTAGCCTTCTATTTGCCTTTCAAGAAATGCACATTGTATGTATATATATTATCTGACTTGAGTGCTCTCTAATGTTCAGCTCTAGTTTAGGTAAAAGAGCTCAGATCAACAAGGTATGTGGCAGATTGTTGACTCAGGGATCACTATACCCCGGCCTCTTTCCAGCTCAAATTATCCAGTACTTCATGGGGAAACTGCCAAGACAGAATACAAGATGGGCAAAGAAACATGTGGGGAGCAGTGTCCTTTTGGTTTTGTTTCTCAAAGTTTTAAAGACCAGGAATTACAGAATTCTGAATTCAGTGCTGATCAGGGATTGTGAAAATGAGCTTGATGTTTCTGCTATGTTCGCATGCCATGGCATAAAATGGACCACAATAGAAAAGGAGAGAATCCTTGGACATAAAAACTGTTATCTACTAGTTACTTGGAATTTATTAAGATTGGAAAGTTTTCAGTTAAATCTGTTTTCAATCCCTGTAAGTCAACTTATTTA
This sequence comes from Aegithalos caudatus, assembly GCA_013389925.1. NCBI lineage: Eukaryota > Metazoa > Chordata > Aves > Passeriformes > Aegithalidae > Aegithalos > Aegithalos caudatus. The sequence goes on from WEIU01004077.1 coordinate 5,680, forward strand.
TGGGAAAAATTAATACTGTTCCTCAGATTAATATTAATTAATAATAAATTTTAAAATAATATTGAACTGTTGGGATTTTTTTCTTAATGAGGCTTAAATTCAGGACCAGAGTATAATTTGAATCCAAGTGACATAGGTAGATGTGGTAAAAGCTACCTAGGATTTTAATTTAATACTAAGAGGAAGAAGTTGTTAGATTTTTCATTTTATCTTTTTCTTTTTTTTTTTTTTTTTTTTTTTTCTTCATATTAGACTTTAGGAACAGCTGCAAGTAACACAGTTTCCTGATTTTTGAGAGCCTTTCAGTTACACTGTTTTTAATAAAGATTTGTCCATATGAGGGACAGCAAGGTCTGTTAACCTTTCTTGCAGCATGCTATTTCTGAGCCAATTATGAAGATGTCTAAAGGCATCGAATGCTCTTTGGAACAGTAACTTGTGATTTGGGAGTATAATGGCCAGCTTGGAGAACTTTCTCTGTGGTTAGCATATCTGTGTTCACAATATATAAAAAACAAGGGCAGAATTGATTTTTATATGAGCTAAAATTCTTCTTGGATTTTTTCTTTTAGTTATGGTGATATATTAATAACTATAGTAACAGCAGAAATAGCAGAAGCTTCCTCAGTGTTTTGGATTTTGATAGTAGAGCCTTGAAGGCTGTGTTAAATTGTCAATCTGAGGTTTTTATCAAGATTTTGTTGATGTTCAAAGAAAGAAAAAAGTGTTAATCAAAGAAATATGTTCTTCTTGCTGATATGAGGCAGCTGACTATTCACACTGAATGAAATCTTCAATATGTTTAGCTGCTTTGATATCTTAGAGAATTGTAGTGTAAATCTTCACTGAAAGTGATTTGGGAATGTAAATTAAATTGATAAGTTGTTCTGGGCTTTTCAAATGAAACCTGAGTGGATTGTGCTAGCAAAGTACAGCTTATAAAAAAAAAAACCTTGCAGGAGGAGAGCTGCACAGCAGCCAGGACACCACAGCCATGGGGCTGTTTCTACACTGGCATCATAGTGAGGGCAGTCAGCCAGGCAGAGGGAGTTGGGGTTCAAGTCCCCCTTCTGACAAGGAATAATCAGATGCACTCTGTTACACAGAGAGTGTTTTAGTGACGGAACAACAAAATAGGAGCAGGACTACAAGGCAAATTCAAATGCCATAGTTCACAACTACAGCAGAAACACAGAAAACAAGAAAATAGGTGGGAAATTGACTGTTAGGAGGTTGCCAGGTGAAGAGGCAGTTTTGTGTTATTTGAAGTCTGGTGAAATTCTGAGTTTTTACTATATTGCTTAAATTACTAAAAATACTTATCCCCTACTTTTAGTTACACAAGCAAAATAAGTATTATGGAACTTGGACGCCTCTGCTGCAAAGGTGATGGTTTCTGTGTTGTATACTAGTGTCTGCATGCCAGAATGAGAGATTCCTAACTGTTAATCTAGAATAGGAGAGCAGCTGCAGGAGACAAGAAGCTATGAACTGCCAATCCTTTGTTTAACAAAGGGCATGAAGACCTGTGGTGCTAGCTAGGTGAGTGGACACTGGGAGACACAGCAGCAGACAAAGAATCAAGAGGAAGAGATTTGCACATGTGTGGACTCTGAGGGTTTAAAAGCCCAGGGGTCCTTTGTTGGGGGTCCCTCCTCCAAGGAACCAGCTTGAGTTGTCTCTCTGTTAATGCACTAAGAATAGATTGCATTATAGAATGAGACATTTGAGTCTTTTCTGTGGGAAACCTAGAGCTGAACTGGTAAGGAAACCTAGGAAACCTGGTCTAACTGTGTTTGGGGTGTGGAGAGAAGTAGGCACCTGTCAGCTTACTGGATCTGCCCTTTCTGAAGGGGCTTTGGTCCCAGCTGTGACAGTATCTGTTGTTGGGAACCTGACTGCCAGAGAGTCTCGTGAATGGTCAGACTGGGTAGTTTGGTTAACAACCTACAATGCCCAATGATACTAAAATTGTAGAATGATAGAATATAGGCATGGTGCAGAATAGTCCCTGTCAGAGGGACATACTAGACACAGCAAACATTGCCAAAGACAGAACTACATAGAGGTACAGAAAGAAGATGCCTGTCAGGGCTACTCTGAACCTTCACTAATTCTGACAGTTTCTCAAAATGATTTGTGGACACTCACAGCTGACCTGTGTAATGAACTGCTCCTAAGCTGGATGGCACTGCGAGGTCTGCATGAAGTGCAAGACCTCATGTTCTTCTGATGTTCGATGTAGATTTAAACTACCAAGGGACAAGGCAATACCACTATGGCTGTTCTGCTTGTACTTCTAGAGCCATCTGAGTTGGCACTAGTTGAGCTGTTCTGGAAGCATGCTCCATTACAAAATGGAGATGTGGCAGAAGTATTGGATAAATATATGCACTGGTTGAGTACACTGGATCACAGGCTAGCGTTCCTATATTATACCAGCTTCTTAGTCCTTACAAAATGTATTTTAGCTGTCTCAAGTGAAGGAAGTCTTTGAGATTAAATTTTAACTTAGAAATTTGTTCTTTCTATAAGGCACACTCATCTTTTCCTTCCTGTGATGTCTTATGACTTCTCTTGTTTCTCTTTCTGATTTGACTCATTTTTTCCTTGCCTTTCTTGACTTAACTTTGTTCCTTCACCTTATAAAATAATCAAGGGTACAGATTTCAACAAAACTATACTCTTGGTTAAGAAGGATTTCATTTTTTATTATAAAGATAAATTAAGAGCTGCTTAATGCTCATGGTTTAGTATTTTAATAAAAAGGGAAAAAGAGAAGCTGAGAGAGCAAGAGGAAAGTGCTTTTCAGCCATGTCTCTAACTTGAAGTCTTAAATGTTGCTTTGTTTTGTGTATTTAGGTTTTTTTTTCTGAGACCTGTATAGTATATTGTGTATCTTCTTCATAAGACTTTCATTCTGTGTGAAATAAGGTGTAAAACTGCATGTGGTGTACACTTCTACCAGAAAACTCTTTGACAATTTAAATGTAAGTAATAAAACTGTAAGTATGGCCATTTAATGCTCTGAACTAGTAGCACACTAAAGCCTGTAGCTTGGAAAAGGATATATTCAGTTTCTGTGCTGAGATTTTTATACACAGTGAGAAATTTGTGAGAGCTTCTGGAGGTGCAATACCTTTTGAAAGCATATAGAGAAGTGATTTTCATCATGAAAGTCTGTTCAGAATCATGAAGCAAACTATCAGTGCCATTGCAGACTAACTGCTATCTATTTTTTCTAGAGTTAATTACTTCTATGAGGGTTTTTTGAAAGCATTCTAACATATCTAACTCTGAATATTATCTTGTTCTGTTGACCAAGAATTCGGATTTGGAAATAAGCACAGACCAGTTGCCTGGCAATGTAAAACTATCACTGAAATCCTGATCCATCTGAGCTTTTATATTTTTCACCTTTTGTCACAAGACACACTTTTGATCTTCACAGTTGTAGGCTAAAAAATGCAGAGACATAGAGTTTACTGTAAAAACTGTGACTTCAGAGCTTGTTTCATTAACTGAGGTACTGTCTTGTACATTAAAATTAAAATTAAGATTATTAAAAATAATCCAATATTTCAGGCTGTCTTATTTTACAGACTACTGGTAATGTCTCATGTATACCTTAGAATATTGAACAGTTTTTATGGATATATCTTACTCACAAGCCACAGGAGGTGAACTTTTAACTGTATCAGATAATACTTAAGAAAAATCAGTATTTTTATAGTTCTTAATCTTATGAAATCTAGATTGCCCATGAGAGCAAAGTATCCTGCTTTCTGGAAGGAGGAAAAAGTATGTAACTAGTAAAGCTTCCTCAAAGATGGTGCTGAGCAGGAAGTAGTTTCCCTGACGTGAAAAAAATCAGAACCTTCTTTCATGACAGAAAGGGAATTTTGCCTCTCTTGCAGTTGCTGCTACACTGAGAGCTGCAGTGCTGGCTTGAAATAAGACAGTCCCAGCTGTAACCCCCTGATTAGGACTCACCTTCTCCCTCTGTGCTGCCTAAGTAAAGTACAAGTTGTCTTGTGCCAGGCAGCTTGGGGTTTTGTTTCTGTGCTAAATGGTGAATGTTTATTTCAAGGAAGCAGAGCACCTGAACAATATAGGGTCATTTGAGGGACTTGGAGGATGATTATGCTGTCCTACTACCAGGGTGACACTCCAGCAGGTAACAATCAAACTGTGGCTAGAATTGCAAAGGTAAAGAGGAGTTGCCTGAGATGTTGGTTATTAATATGTGCCTTTAATGCAAATACAGTATACACAAACTGTACCTCCTAAGGCTCAGGTGATGTACATAGATTCAGCACAGAGAGTTAATAAAGGGTAGCTAAGTATGCTTTTATATGTAGCTTTAAGCTGATATTCCATCTGTTAGCTAACAACTCTTTCTAGATGAAAATTCCATTAAAATTGGCTTCATTATGTGTAAGGGTTTTTTTGGTTTCACTGCATAATACAGCCTAATCAAAGATAGCTAAAAATAATTCAGGTTAGCTCTACATGGAAGTCATAATATGTATCTTGAGACTGGAAAAAACCCGAAGGTAACAACCTGCACTAGAGCACTATTTTTTACTCCAATGACCAGTGAAAGAAAGTCTTCAGTTACTGCTGAGCACAATAGGATTTCTTCCTACAGGGCAGACAATATGACCCTGTATTGGTGTACAAGATGGATTCTTGTATGTATTTACAGGCTGTGACATTCTGCAACTACTTTACAGAAATTCTGTGAAGATATCAAGTATTAGTCTTAGGTAGAATGATATTTTAAATAATGATGTATTAAGTATTTCTGTCAAGCTTTCTACTTTTTTTGCATAGGTCGGTCTAAAGATTTATTCCAGGGCCCTCTTTGGTAGCACTTCAAATTATGTTTGGCTTGGTTTTGTCTTCTAGGTTTCAATGTAGAATATTAATTTTTAGTTTTACAGAAAAAGAGCTAGGCATAGACGTGTTAGTTTTGTCCCACAGCTTATGATGATCAAAAAGAGGAAAAATAAATTGCATTATCTTTGGGTTTAATTAAACTTTGGGTTTAATGTACACTTTCTACATTAAAAACTAGTGAAAATAGTTTAAATTTTTTTTAAGATATAGCTCACCTTAATAAAAAATGCACATGGAATATATTTGTTTCTTACCATTTTAGAAACAGTTGATACCCTCATTTGTACTTCATAATCCACCACAGTGAAGGCTTAATAGACCATTAAAGAAACGGTGGGAAGTTAATTTTAATATGTAATGGTGTGAGGGGTTTATTTTTTCCTTAATACAATGAAGCTTCTAACAATTTTATTTGCGAAGAAGATGATTATTTAATAAAGTGACAAACTGTCCCACTGATAGGATACATTAATTTTCTTCTAAAGCTGTTCCTTGTACTTCATAAGAAGGTGATAATTAGGTTTGCAGATTAGAATAACATAATCAGACCACTTGTGTGGATGCTTGTTAAAATATATTTTCCTCTTCATATAAGCCTCATAATAATTAAAAACTATTTAAAAAGAGAACCATTCTTTTTCAGTATGGACTTTTTAAATGAGTCCTAATAATATATCAAGTTATTCTTAAGCTAATTCAACTTTTTAAAAGGTTAATATTTGAAAAAGAGTATGGGAAGTGATTAACTGGTGAGTTTAAGTATTAGCATTAGGTTTTGCAGGAACACCTACAGTATAAAACAGTGCTCATTCATATCCTGATTTAATTTCTTCCACTGTCACTCCTGATTGTTCCATTTAATCTTTCTTAAGTCACATAAAATTATCTTGTATGTGTAAATTAACAATCATTTTCTAATTTCACTGCAAACTTTAAGCACTGTCAGAGAAAAAAATATATACTGGCAGTGATTAATTCTCTATTTTAAGCAAAACTAAATACAGTGGCTACTGAGGTAGAGTGCACACAGAGTGATTTTTTTGGTTATTCTAGACTCCAATAAAAGCAGTGGAGAAATAGCAATGAATGTGAAATGAGTGGTTCACATCTAAACAATCAGGTCTTGTGTCTATTACATTGAATCAGTGTAATATTCACTGACCTTACGTTTTAAAACATTGAAGCCAATTTCCTTGGTGTAGTATTCAGTACTTCTTAAAACTAACTTCCTGGCCTAAGCCCAAGGTGGAATGTGTACAGCCTAAGGTCATTTAAAATGTCTTTAAGTGTTCTAATTCATTCACTTTTAATAAGATTTTTTTCCCTATAGTTCAATGAAGTCTCATTCTAGGGAAGAGAGGAAAGTGTATTTTTTGGTATTTTATTTTTGTTTGCAACCACCTGGAAATTAATCTTACACTAAAGAGTAAAAACTGTTTTCTTAGTGTTTCATCAGTGTGTTGAAACTTTCAAGGTCCAAGATGTTTCATTACAGTAGTTATGATCAGTGTGTTGATAAAGGAGGGCTGACTTAAACACTAAGAAACCCTGCATGTTCTGACTAGAAATCACTTCCATTTCAAACAACTGAATGCAGTATTACTTTAACAAGGATTCTCCGAGTTATTAAATATTACAATCATCTAATTTGTACGTACATTTCAGTAAGCCTTATTTTGTTTGCACAGTTCCATATGTATATTTGATATACTGGCCTAATCAACTTAAGATTGTTGTGGGGACATGTTTTATTGAACAAGTAGAAAGTAATCTAGTTTTTTTTATTACCATTATGAAAGAAGTGAAAGAATATTTTTTTGTAGTGTGCTAAATATACATACAGAAAAGGACAAATAGTCATTTACAAGAATGGATGCAATACTGACTGATTTAAAAGCAGTAGATTAATATTATAGATGCAGTCATGAAGGGATTTATAAAATATATTCTTAATATTAAGTCTTTTTTTAATCATTGTTGGATATTAACAAAAATTAATATTAACAAAATTTTCTTATCATGTAGAGTAAATCATATGACAAAGATTAACCAATGCTCTTACCCAGAAATTAATCAACAACGGCTCTATAAGCCTATAGGCCAACAATTTAAAAACAATTGACCCTACTTCTCCATTTCTAAACAGGTGATTCACAACAATCATGGTAAATGGCTACTTTGAATGACATTTTACATAACAATTCTAGATATTTTTGTTTGAACAAGACACATTCATAAGCCATCCAGGAAAAAATTGAATTTTTAAAAATGTCTCCAAACTCCATAAGTCTTCAAGGTAGCAGTTGTTAGGTATAATTGTTTTCTTATAATTCTTATATTGTATAATTCTGTAATTCAAAAGCAATTATACAAATTGTTTTACATTGTGGGAAAAGGTGATGTAGGTGGGGTGTTCTGAGGATATGTTTTCATCCTTGGTTTCTGGAATCAGTAGCCTGGTGAGGTGAATGGCAAATTTTTTTTTTAGGACTTCTGCCTTTTAGAGGTAAGCAAACAGCCTAAAGATGGCAGGATTATCATGTCAAATCCCCTCTAATGGACTCTTAACACAAGGCCACCTGTAAAATGCCATAAGTGAAATGTTGATGAAATATAACAGTCTCATCAGTTTGCAGTCTGAAAGCCTTTCTATGTGTGGCGAGTTTTTCACAGTTTGAAAGCAGGACCTATAGGTGCAAGTAAGTGTAGAAATCCTGTTACAGCTCTGTGTACTGGTCTTCCTTACATAGGCATTATTACCATGTTGGAAGTAGATGGTTTATAGAGACCCAGCTTCAGCTCCAAATTGAAAGAGGAAATGCTTAGAGATCCATGAGGTCCTGCCTGATCTCTAATTTTAATGTTGTCTTAAGAGGCCTGGCTTTGTCTTTAAAACAATAATTTGTGCTTTAACACCCTAGAAGTAACTGGAAAATTAAGGAAAATAATTTAAATTTCAATTGTATCTACATCATTAGCTCTATGTGTGTTTATAATTCCTCTCTCAGAGTCCCATGAATATACAAGAGCTCAGATGAGGCCTTCAAGGATAGTGAAATAGGTATATAAAGATATATAAAGGTTTTCTCCAGGGAGCCTAGGACCAAACGGATATCCCCTGGAATTCAACCCAAGGTATTGACTGTCAAAGGATACATCATCTTTTTTATGTATGCTAGAAATGTACGCAATAGCAAAAAATGTAATATAAATGGAGGAAAGATTTTTTTATGTAGAAGTATGTAGTGAGCTTTGCCCCTTTCCCTCTTTGCAAGAAACTTACTAATCATACTAATTATTGCTGTCTTTATTGGTTACATTACCAACCAAAGTCTTCATATTGCCACAGGGGGCAGGCAGACTGGGCTTTCCTAAATGGAAAAATATTGAACATTAGCAAAATTATTGTGGGACATTAAATGTTAAAAATGTCTTTGAGAGTAATAAAGGTTACAAAGTTTAGCAGGTCATCACACTCTTTTTCTTATTACTCAGATTTTTAAAGCATTCAGGTGTTAACCTTTTGAAAAGGAGAAGGGAAGATAAAAGGAGAGAACAGATGATTGGGAGATACTTAATTATCTGTTTCTTTAAAGAAGGTGTAGTCAGGTCCAACCTCATTCAGCTGCCAACACTTGCATAAAGCTGCTGGAGAGAGCTCCTGTGAATACCCAATTGCAAGACTCTAACTTGAGATAAAATAATGCATCTAACTATACTGTTATCAATAATTGATAGGCACTTATGAATGTAATTCATTGAAATTTCACCTCTGGCCCAACCTCTGCCACTCCAGGAAGAAAGAGGCATAGCAGTTTTCTTTCTGGTTTTATCCAAGTCATTGTGTGAGCTTTGTAGGCAATTTAAGCAGTAAATTGTACACAATAAACATACAGAAGAAGCCTGGCATGAAGTAGAGCCTTTTAATAACAGTGTCTGCATTTTTTTTGTTTCCTTTTACCCCTCTTTAAAAATATATATGAAAAAATACCACTTTGTTTGGTTCCCCACGAAGAGTAAGCTTTTCTTTGAATGTCATCCATTTTCTAGAATTTTTAAAAATTGAAAAGCTTTGCCCTTTTGACCTGCTAATACATCTCAGTCACAGTTCACTGCGAAGCTGTGACAACATGCACAGTGATAACAAGGCAGGCTGTTACATCCCAGTTTTTTAATCTTGACTATATCAGCATTACTGTGACATAACTCATCAGGTTTGGAATAATGTAATTAATTTATGAGATTGCACATAACTAAACTAGTCACCTGTGAATATATCCAAAGGGATCTTTCAATGCTGTTAATCTGGGTATTTTGTTCCATTTTTGTGTATAACATATTATTTAATCTACATATTATTGGATGAGTGCCTACAATATTATTTCTAGTTTAATCATGCCTCCTCTCTCTTTTGTGGAGGTCAACAAATGAGGTGCTATACCAGTATTACCCCCTATACCACATTCTTCTCCTGTCTC
>WEIU01004082.1:5593-16844 GCA_013389925.1 Aegithalos caudatus
TGATTAGTTTGGATACTGTAGTCTGTGACAGCTGTCGGAAGTAATACATTAGAACAGCTGTTGCAGCACTTACAAAGGGACAGGCATTTTAATTGGACTGGATATTAATTGGGAGGGGGAGGTCTTTTTTTTTTTTTATCCAAGTTAAGACAAATATTCAAAGAATGACAGATATCTTTAAGGTATTTGACCAATGTCTGGTAAGCAAGGCTGGTCTTTGTTTTGACTGTGTAACTTTGTGACAGTGGTCTCCACCATCTTAGCATGAACCACTCCATGCTTAAGGAGTGGGGCATTAAGAAGAAGAACAATAAGGAAGTTGCATAAACAATCCTTATCAAATACTGGTTGTGATCTAGAGAGGACCTCAAAGTTTTTGAAGAATCACTCAAAAGAAAACTCATTCCAAAAGTTTTAGTAACCACCAGCTGAAAACAAAAAATTATTCATGATGGCCAAGACCTAAGCATAAATGAAAAAGAAGCTTACTTTCAGCATCAGCATAGAGTAGCAAGCACAGGAGCACCACCACTGGCCTGACTAAATGCATCATCCGACAGCTTGGCACCAGCATGCTTTGGCAGCCTTGTTCTCACTGGCTTAGAAGCCACACCGAGTCTGTCCAGTCTGAAATTTCAGATGAAGTATTTTCAGAGCCTGTGAAAAGATAAAAATACAATCAGCAAAAGTAGGCCATTTTTTCTTTTCTTTTTTTTCACGCATTCACAATTTAAAACAAAAACAATTTAAAAGACAAAAGGGTAAGGCAGAAAGCAAAAGAAACATAATTAATTTCAGGCTACTGAAAACACAGTATGCGTTAGCACTGTTACAACACATTTCTTAGTATACCATTACCACATAATCAAGCAACTGTCACATCCTGAATCTTTAGTTAGGACAACACCATGTTCTGAACCAAAGAAACTAGTATTGCTGATGAGGTTTAAGACATCACTGGAATGCATGTTGTGAGAAGGTCATCAAAGCAGCTTAGATATCCACAACAAATAGATGCAAACAGGGAGCTGACACACTGGCATCTGGTAAGAATAACACTGCAAAATCTACTTCAGAATGTATTACTAACATACTGCGTAGTTCAACGACTTTCAAAGGTTAAAATTCCTGATGTGATTTCCTGTACATATCTAAATTATGCCTAATAGAAAAATGGAAATCTGTCATTGAATAAAGGGCTGAGATCTCAATTCAATCCATCTCATTTATCAGAATGCATAACTGAATATTATACATTGGTAGAACTATAGTTCAAGTACCTGACTTGAAAAAACAGTGTCTAACCCTTGTCCAAATAAGCAAAACTAATAGAGATTAAGGAATATAAAAATATTTTCCTCCTCTAGGAAATACTAGAGATATCCCTAAGCAGCCTGACATTGGCACTAAAATTACGTGAAATGCACTTATACTTTCCGATGGACCTGCAACATATAAGTTATCAACTTATTAAGTAAACTTATTTGTTTAGTTTCATTCTATCTTCTTCATTACCACACAAGTGGCTTCCATGCAGTAAAGATGAAAACCAAGAGGGCAGAGAAAAAAGTATACTAATTATTATTACACTAAATAAATCTTACATTTTTGTGCGTGGCATAAAGAGCCCATTTTCATTACAGGGAAACGCTTAAAAGAATTTACTCAAGGAAGAAAAGACATGAGCAGCTGGTAGAAATCTATGCTATGTTATGAACCTCTGCTATAAAACCATCTTTTGAGTCAGCTACTGCTATCAAAAAATACAAGCCTAAGAAATCTTCATAGGCAAAATGCTAAAGGCACCAGCTCTCCGGTTTCATCGCTACCATCTTCATGCCAGCATTTCAAATGACAGCAAAGTCCATGAGACACCAGTCCTGTCGGACTCAATTTGTGTCTGTGCAAGCATATCAGAGCCAACTGCTGTATAATGATTCCAATACTATCACAAAGATGGAGATGTATGAAATATACTTGCAAGGAAGAAGTGATTTTTTACTTGCCTCTTCTGGGATGTGGGAGTTACAGGTGAGCACTGAACTATCTCTAAAGGCAGCTCACTTAAGAACAAAACTATATTTTTGTTAGCAGAGAACCATGCTAGCTGATGTGTGAAGGTGAACGAGTAATGTGGTGGGTACTAAGTACTCCCTTACTCCTTTCAGGGACAGAAGCAGAGAGGAAACAATACCAATAACTAATAAGGGCAGCAGAGAAGGGGAAAAAAATGGTGACCACAAAGATACTTGTTTTACACAACAGGTTTTTTAATGGGGCACTGGGACACTTGGGACATTATTTTCATACATTTCAAGAACTCCCATTAAAATATTAAATGTGGTGGCTAACAGGAAAAATGTTACTGTCTGCTTGGGGAAAAGAGGAATTTTAAAAACTTTATGATCCTGATATTGCACTTATCCTCTACAGGCTGCCAGCAAATGAAGGAATGTATCACAAAACCTGTGGAAAAGAAAAAAGAGCTTCTTTTGCCCTTTTTTTTTTTTTTTCTTTTTTTACTTTTCTTTAATTAGTGAAACCTCATTCCATTCTCTCATTCTAAATGCACATACAACCACTTGGGAATACTGCACTCATTTTGTCTGCTTTGAAGGTAATATTCATTATCACTCAGGTCATAAAATGAAAGCCCTAAGTATTCCCTTTCTTTCATGTTTCTGAGTGTCATGACTTTAGCTAACCTGATAAATACCAAGGTTTCCAGATGACCCTTTGCTTGTTGTTCTCCCTCTTTACCTGCTTTATGCCTTCAAGCAAACTTCTAGCATTTTAGTTCAAGGAAACATAAGCACTGAAACAAATATGGTGGTTGAATGGTGATTCTTTCATGTTGAAGATACATTGTTAATGGAGGCATGCAGGTGATGGGCTGGTAACTCAGAGAAAAGCAAGAAAAGGAAGCCAAGAGACATTCAGGTGCTATTAAGGTTCTCCACAGAAGTCTGCTTTACTCATGAGGAAAACAAATCTTCAGACACTGCTACTGACTGACAACTACCAACACTGATACCATATCACATGGTATATAGGTCTGTACTTGGTTCAACTGTGAAAACTAACATGAATATGCAATTCCTTGAAAGGACTAAATGAAATTATCAAGACAACTATCAGCTTCCATATCAAGCCACCTTTGTAGCTTCAAAGTGAATGACTCATCTAAAGCATTAGTAAGTCTTAAACGATGTAGTTCCTTTCCTTTTCTAATTCCTCCCGATGATAATTTGTTACACCCTGAGTGTGGTACCAAAGACACTGAAAACACAAACAGCATTTTCAGCACGAAGTTACACTAGCCTTGTCATCAGAGGACCAATACTCACCTTACGGAATTAATTCTGTGTGAGGTATTCTCTTAGCAGCCCCTATTAAAACATTCACACAGCACCAGGCCAGAAAGATGGGGTTTCTCCTTGGCAGAAGATGACAATAACTACAGAGATATTAACAGTTCTTTGGAAAAAAAAATCTTTATGAAGCTTTAATAAAAGCTATTATTGTTTTAGATTAAGTGTTGTATAACTGCTGTATTAAATAATCAAAAATGACTCTTCCCATATTCTAAAAGAGCAATCTCTGAAACTAGGGAATACATTTAACAATAATACATGAGTAAGTAAGAGGATAGATTTTCCCTGACTAGTGGTATCTATTAATATGATCAGTTAAATTGCAGATGTGCAGGTCTCCAGAGTGTTCAATGCAGAAAAGAATTCTCCTCAGCAGAAGCAGACAAGATGATAGTACCAGGGCATGGGCACATGTATCAATTATTCTCAAAAGGATCAATGGGTGAATGAAACATCTGAACACTGGAATGCTTCCCCACAGTCTGTTTACTTTAGTAACAAAAATAATCTTTGAGGTGCTATCATGGTACTCACAGGATGGCTCCTGCTCCAAGACAGTTATAGGAAATGCCTACTTGGGGGCAAATTTTAGAAACAACAAAAACAAAGAAGAGTAAACACTGTTTTGTTTTGATTTTGTTTTTTGTTTTTAATCAGCTTGTTTTTCCGTGCCTGAACATGCATTTAAATGCTTGCTAACACAAATTCAGCTCAGCATGGAAGACTTGTCAGAAAAGACTTGAACATGGGCAAAAAAGAATTCATAACAGATGCAGGGAGCTAAATTGACAAAAATAACTAAGCAAACAGTAATGTACAAAATTTTGGAAGAATGGGATTATGAAGGTATCAGAGTTCACTTGTGCTACAAACAGGACTTCTGGTTCAACTTTTCCAAAGTTTTAAATTCTTTAGAGATAGGATTTTAGTTCACAGTTATCTCTGGTTTGTCTCGAGGACTTCCCATAGAAAGCCCCTATATTTCCCCATAGGAAAGTAACTGGATACACCTTATATTAAATAAATGAACCAAACAACGGTGTTTCTCTAAGAATACATGAAAGAAAATATTATTACAGAAGACCGTGCTGAAATTCTGTTTCTACACTTCATTCATCACATCCACAATCCTGAAATACATCCATTTCCATTTCTAATACCATGGAAATGCAAGAGAAGAAATAAAAAAGAAAAAGAAAATGTTACTACAACTAGTGATGGAAAAGGTGCAAATACTTTTTTTATGTGCATATCAATCACGACCCCTTCTTAAAAAAAATAAACAAATTTCATGGAAAAATCTTGGCTGCCAAAACATAACTGACAGCTCAATCATTACTAGAAAGAACAGAAAATAATGCATAAAATTAATTCTCATAAGCTCTTTAATCAAAATCAATTCAGAAATACCTCTGGGTAAAACAATGCTTTTAAAGAGAATCAAATTATTTTCCAAAGTAATGAGGGCAACTGGCAGAAGTTCCACATTTTGTTAGGCCTTCTATTGATTAAACATGATAAATGTTTTCATAGTTGACCTGCTGGAAAAGTTTCATGTTTCATTATGCTTTTATTCTTAAAAAATCCAAAATACAAACACATGATTAAGGAAGGACAGCTGTTCTGAGCATTCAAATGTTCAGTCTTACCAGTCTCTGGATAACAATATACCCTAACGCTTGTCTACCATTGCTGAGTTTCTCTGTTACAAGTATTCCAAGATGAGTGAGCACCCATCCTAAAATAGTTAGGTTTCTGATGTCATGTCATGAACTACATCACTATAAAAGTACAAATGAATTGCAATATTAGGTGGAATTTTGCCTATATAAAACAATTTAATATATCAGTCTGATTCTACATTGTAATTCTATTTTAGACTTCAACAAATATCCCTGTTACCATAAAAAATAGAGCACATTTTTTGGTAACTGAAGAAATAGATTAAATTGTTTAGTGAATTAATCAACTCAATGATAGCAACATATCATGAAATCACATCACTGGGAGATTCTGCTCATATAGAAAGTTGTTTAAAGATTTCTGGGTTTTTGCTTATAAAAAGACTAATGTTCATATAGAATCTTAAACTATACAGAGAAAACCTTGCATAACCTGATGTTTATACAGCTTCAGTTCCATTCTAAATCATGCATTAAAATACCAGTTATAAGTTGACAGGTGTCTCAATGCCTACAGACTTCTGCCATCTTAGTTGCTTCTGCAGATTATAAGAACTTTTCTTATACATGATGCAGAAAAAAATTCATTAAAACATTGCCAAACTTCTTAACCTTTTGCCTTCAAATAGTAGCTCAAGAAAAAAAATTTGTGCTGGAAATGGTTGAAGTGCTGCTGAGCAGGAAATAGTCTTCCTAGATGAGAAAAGCATACCCCATGTTATCTGTCTATGGATATTAAAGCTATGTATTTTTAAAAATCTATGGAAACAATTTAAATCATGTTACAAAGCCACAGATATTAAGCAAATGAAACATCTTCCACCAAGACTGACTTTTTGCTTGAACAAACACAAACTCTGCCAATACCCCAGTCTTAACTCCTGTGAATTACTTGATTCCATTAGCCCTGAAATAGTCCTGCTTTGTCTTCACCCATAAGAGCAATTAAAGAAAGCAAACTCTATTCTGACAGTTGCTAAAATAAAAAGCAACAGACCTACAAAAAAACACAAAAAAAACAAAACAAAAAACAAAACAAAAAAAAAAAACAAACCAACAAAAAACCAAAAACAAGCAAAACCCAAACAAATAAACAAAAAACCCCAAAACAAAAACCCCAAACCAAGCAAACGAAAAAAGGAAGAAAGACATTAAAAAGAAAACCCCACCAAACAACAAAACAAACAGCCAAGAAGACAGAAAGATAGACAGAAAAGTGAAAAAAGAACAGCAGGTTTAAAAAAGAAATTGAGCTAAACTACGTATCTTGGCTATGCTGTTATTTTACTCTTTCTTCAGCCACAGAAGAGAAACATGGTGAAACCCATACTAAGGTGGCTAGAATCACCAGGTCACTCACTAGTGGAGTCCTCCAGGGAACAATATTAGGCAAATACTATTCAATATCTTTACTGAGGATTTGGATGAGGGGCTGGAATGCACCCTTAGTAAATTCACAGACAATACCAAGTTGGGTGCAATTGTTGACTGTAGACATCTGGAGAGCAGGAAGGCTCTGCAGAGGGATCTGGACAGGCTGGATCATGGGCTGAGGCCAATGGTGTGAGGCTCAACAAGGCCCAGTGCCGGGTCCTGCCCTTGGGTCACAACAACCCCAGGCAGGGCCACAGGCTGGGGCAGAGTGGCTGGAAAGCTGCCCACAGGAAAAGGACCTGGGGTGCTGGTGACAGTGACTGAACATGAGCCAGGCTGTGCCCAGGTGGCCAAGAAGGCCAATGGCATCCTGGGCTGTGCCAGCAATAGTGTGGCCAGCAGGAGCAGGGCAGGGATTGTGCCCCTGCACTCAGCACTGGGGAGGCTGCACCTCAAATCCTGTGTTCTGTTCTGGGCCCCTCACTCCAAGAAAGGCATTGAGGTGCTGGAGGGAGACCAGAGAAGGCTTGTGGAGCTGGGGAAGGGTCTGGAGCACAAGACCTGTGAGGAGCAGCTGAGGGAGCTGGGGAATGTTTAGCCTGGAAAAAGGGAGGCTCACGGGGGACCTTATCAACCTCTACAACTGCCTGACAGGAGGGTGTCAGGTGGGGGAGGCTGTAGGCCAGGTGGGCAATCAGGCTCTTCTCAACAGAGGAGTAATCTGTCTTGAGTTGTGCAAGGGGAGGTTTAGAATGGACACTAGGAAAAATGTATTCTCTGAACAGGTGGCTAAGAATTGGAACAGTCTTCCTTGGGAAGTTGGTTGAGTTGCCAGCCCAGGAGATACTCAAAAAACATGGAGACATAGTAATTAGGGACATGCTTTAGTGATGGACTTAGTGTTAGATAACAGCTGGACTCAATCTTAAATGTCCTTTCCAACTTAAGTTGTTCTTCTACCTCCTGTGATTCCATTGTTTCCTCTGAAATCTGGTTTCAGAACAATATAATAACTGTGTTTATGCAAAAACATTTACAGACGGGTTTTTGACTTGTTTGCCTTAAAATAAGAAAAAGTGAAAGAACATATAATTAATACTAGAGTATTTACCATATATAGTTATTTGGCTATAACATTACTTGAACATCCCTAGAACTGTGTGACTGTCACCTCTTACAAGAGGCTAAATCTATGAGCATGTGAGCCACATACAAAAACAGTTAGAGCCACACATGCATCAGACACTCATAGGAAAAGGGTCTCCAAAACCAGCTTTCAAGAACATGCTCCCAGCAGTCTTACGGTAAAGCACAACTACCAAGAGCAGCTAGACTCTACCACTCTACCATGAGCTGCTGAATTTTGAGACCACAGTTAGAGACCACTGTCAGAGTTGGTATCTGTCTTCAGATACCAACTTCTTGCTTCTTCACAGAGCTTGGTATGTGGATGACCTAGCAACATGATTCTACAGCTCCACTGCTATGCACATGACACACACATTAACATTGCTTATATCTAAACAGCTACCTTATTTTAAAGAGAATGTTGCCCTTTCTGTGTCATTTTCAGTAGAGATACTGCAAAAAATTCAGGTTACTCCTCGTCTTTGGGATCAGGCATGGCTGAAACATACCAGGAGGTATTGCAGATACTAAAATAAAGCTAGAAATATATTTGCAAGTTTGGAGCTAAGTCGTCAAATCTAACTTCAGTATTACAATGAATTTTTTTCTATTCTCTGCAATTTCTTCTTCTATGGCTTTTCTTTTTCCTTTTTACTTTATGGTTTTGTTTCAAAACTATTCAATATACTTGTTTGCTAATCAGATTGAAGCATGACTAAGACAGTGAATTTGCAGTACACATAGGACAGCAATCCAGCTGCAGCTAGTTTAGCCTGACTGCACTTTATTATAATATTGCTGATGGCAATACAATTGTATTGGAAGAAGAGATGGAGAGCTGAAATGGTTATTTTTCAAAAGTAGTTGGCATTATAAAATTATTTGGCAATAAAAGACAAAAACTTCCTGAAGCAATAGAAGCACTATGCATTTCCCATACTAAGATATGGCATAATTATGCATGGTTGACCACAGGTCTTCTTTCGGAAAAAAGATGACAACTACCAAGTGTCTTTGTAATATAATGCATGTTTTACAACACTCAAAGAAAAAGCAGAAGTTATAAACTCTGAAAAAGAGGGTTAAAAGGCAGCAACACCCTACAGATATTTTATTGTTGAAATTTTCTTATTAAGGAAAGTGAATCAATACATTTTTATATACCAAACTACTGTCATAATGTTGACAAGCTAGCTTGATAACAAATAAAATCATGAANACCACATTAACTACTATAGATTTACTTGTAGTTAGAAGGAATGAGTGGCTTAGTAGGGCCACTCGAAGTGGCATTTCAGGTGCTCCATAGAAGAACCTCTCACTCAATCCCCTTCAAACAGGAAGTGAGAAGCAGAAAGTTTAATTCTCTTGTATTTAATCTGGTGAAAGCCAACTGAGATCAACAAAAGATTTCCACTTGGAAACCTATTCCTAAACAGCAGGCAACCTAACAAGTGGAGACTGTACAAAGCATTAACCAGTACAGGTGCACTCCCTTCTCAATTTTGACTTTAAGATTTTTTCTGCACTTTGAAGTGCTGCAGCTCCATACCCAGAGCTTTCATTCACAATGTTCTGCCCAGGAAACTTGACACTCATATGTCTACATATAGCTACAAGAACATTGTAACAATCAAAAAAAACCAAAACATCTCTCTTAGGCCTGAGGTTTATTCTCCTACAACTCTGTTACAGAGTACTAGAATAGATTAAAATACATCATGTATTTTCCATGTATTCTTCACTGGGATTATGTTCATCTCAGGAAACATTTCAGCAAGAATGTTTCAAATCGAAGTCCTGCGACAGCTTCCCAAGCACTCAACTTTTTTGGGTTAATGATATTCAAGAAAAACTGTGAGTTTATTCTTACAAATATGTTGGCCTTAACAACAAGCTGGTAAATTTTAGTTGTTAATTGCATACTGACATTGTGTAACCATCACCTTCTTTTGAAGCATCTTTTTGTCAGTTCTCAGTAACAAAGTGAGAGTGTGTGCTACCACCCAAATGAACATTATTTTCATAAAAGGGTATGAGGAAGAATAAATCTGAACTCTACTGTACATAGCTGTGGAAATATCTCTGCAACTTATATACCATATTTACCAACAGTACATTATGAAGAGGATAGGACATGCCACAATGTCATAGAGTGCTGCCATATTTAGCAAAAATTGTTTTTCTACCCATATACTGGAGCAGTTTCATCCTGCTAAAGAGAACCTCCTGCATACCATTGATTCATATATATGCTCAATTATCTCTTTCATTGCTTAGGAACATGACACTGTTTCTGAAACAAGCAATCTGTTGTGTCTTTTTTCATAAGTGAACAAGAAAAATCAGAGAAAAAATATTACAGAAGATTAAATTGTTGAAATAACCAACTGCAGGCACTACTCATTGTTTGTCTTTTAAATGGATAGTAAAAAATCATAAAAAATAAACAGACTGAAACAGACACAAAAGGAAGGTTATTATCCTAGTTATCTTTGTTATCATTCATAAAAAATACATAGATGAGAAAACCCAGAAGATGGTGTCTTAGATTACAGCTCCGTGTCATTCAGATTTTGAGTATCATTCATAATCACAGCATCAGAAGAATAAAAAATTAAACATTTAAAATAAAACAATACACTTAACATCCTCTAAAGCAAATGTTTAGGAATACACATAAATACACACTTGCATACACACATATGCACACATAATTACGAAAAGAAATGATTTGCAGAGTTCAAATTTGTTTGGAAAGACAGAAGAGATAACCTCACTGCCTTTCAGACATGTGCCTCAACACAAGGGCTTCCAGGACTTCTGCATTTTCCCTCTGCTTTCATTTTTTTCTCATTTCCAGAATTTCTAGATGGGAAGTACTAATCAGTAAATACACTGCTATGAGATTCAAACCAAATAAAGATTTTAACCTTCAGTTACACAATACTTTATATTTAACCATGACGAAATTAAACTAATGAACTAATGAAAGTAGAGAACTAGCTTCATTACTAATCCAACTGAGAAAATATTGAGTCTAATGAAATATTACAAAGTTCATATAGGTGGCTTTCAAAAAACATTTCTGAATTTTACCCCATGTTCTGTACAAAATACCATAGACTGAATTACAGAAGTACACAGTAACTTCAAACCTTCAGACACTGAAGTATTTCAAGACTTTTAAAGACTCAGCTTACATTAGTTCCCTTTTTAGAACATGAAACAAAACTATTTATAATTCTTCAAGGAAACGTGCCACATACTCNNCGTGCCACATAATCTTACTGACTATTTGCACCATTAAGCAGCCATGTTAGCAACAACACTGTTTCCCAAACACAGGCAGAAAAAGGTTTATGCCTTTCCTTACCCAGAAAAATGTCATCCATATGACACTCAAATTCCACATGAAACACAAGGTTGTGAATGACAGTCTTTTGAGGAAATCCCAAGGCACATTAAACTGTCAATGAGAACTGTAACTGGCAATGGGAACTCAACAGTCAAACATTCCTCTGGAATGTTAGCAATATCTCACAGAGATAAAATCTTTAGAATAAATTTTAGAGGGTGCTGCAAATAATGATATGTTAAATAATTTAAAAACAAAATCTAACATAACCTAGAAAGACAACTCTAGTTTTGGGTTCACTTTGGGTTAGTTAGCTAAGTATCTGGCTAGATGAA
>WEIU01004085.1:7261-44182 GCA_013389925.1 Aegithalos caudatus
TTTTTTTTTCATTACTGAACAGAACAAAATCAATTAAAAGAGTGATTCCCTTTAATGCGATTTCTTTTTTGTTCTTGCGCAGTCTGGTCACACAAAGATAGGTAAATGAGTAGCATTTGTGGTACAGCATTTTGTGACATCAGCTAGGCCAACAATTTTGAATTTAGAATGTTAAATCAAATAGTTTGGGTCTGTCAACATAAATGATTGAACCTGACTGTGATTTAACAGCAATAGTGCAGAATAAGCAAGTCATGATATATTGTCAAAAAAATGGATAGGTTGTAGAAATAAATTGGTAAAAATTAATATTTTGCAATTTGATTAAAGGATATTCCCTCCATTTATCTGATTCATCTCCTCATCAATTTTTTTCAAATGTTATTTTGACCTGATTAATGACAATATTTATGTCTGAAGTCCCAAATGTAAACAATCCAGACTCATATTAGGATGGGAAAACGGTTTTTTACCAAAGAGACTAGATATTACCATCATTTAAATTGCTTAGGGATGTTTTAAGTGAACTTCACCTATTAGCCCTCTTCAGTATGAGGTAATTTAACACACGTATGTGGCTCAAGGGGCAGATTTGGCAGCAGCAGTATTAAGTCAGTTACTAGAGAAGGTAGTGGGCAATATAATCAGCAAGTTGAAACTGATACTAAAATTTTCATTAAAATACAAGCATGATTTCAAGATTGAAAATAATGTGGACAGTTGTTCTTTTTAAATACAACTGTCCTCCTTCTTAGCCAGTGCAAGCAGAATAAGAAAATGATCAAGAGAACCTCAGTCAAAAAGAGAAGTGTGGACACAATGAAAAGACTGTGTGATTTTGCAGAGCAAGGGCTGGAAATACATAGTTCACCAGGAAACATAGTTTGATAGTCAATTATTTGCTCTTATAAAAACAAAATGATAACAAGAATACACTTACAGTTCAGAAATGAAACTTATGAATTTTAGTTTGATTAGATCAAACTAGCTGGGTGATTTAACAAGGTGAAGTAAAGGCTTCTTGGAATTATTGACTCTTCCTTCTGTGATATGGGGAAAAAAGAAAGATATTCTTTATAGAAGACTTTCTCAAAAAGTTCCTACAGTACCCTCATTTCCAGATGTGATCTTAGGCTCTCATGTCCCTTGCTGCCCTCCCTCTTGTATTTCAACATGAGGAATTCTGATGTAGTTGTGTTCCTTGAATGATAAGAGACATTCACTAAGTCAAAATCACAGTTTGATCAATATCATATGATTTGTAATTGTAAAGTTAATGACATTTTAAAATATTTTCTGCAGCATTTTGTCACAGCAATAAATAAAATACATTCAAAAGTATTTACCAACATATGTCTACCTGATAAAAAATTCAGCGTTCCACTGAAAAGTAAGCTTTCATTTTTTTGACATAATATAGAACAGCATGAACTTGTAAATATCCACCAAGAGACTTAATTACCAAAGGAAATAGAAGATAAATCTGGAATTGCAGACTCAGGAAATAGAAAGGATCTCTGAAGTCTGCAGTAATGGCCATGGAAACAAGCTTTCTTTTCCTATTAAATAAAACAGCCACAAATTTCAGCAGATCTGCTCCCTTATAAACAGCCCCATTTTGGACTACGAGTCACAGAGAACCAAGAACCTTGGTAGGAACAACAGTGTGCCATCCACAGTTCTTTTGGTAATGATGGAACACTACTGGATGCAAAACGATATCAACAAACCTTGGACTCAACACCATGAACCATAACTTACTATTCAGCATTTACAGCATCCCTAGATTGCTCATAGCACAACTGATTACTAATTAGCAATAGCAGCTCCATGTGATAAACTCTTGCTTGTAACTCATTTTCAATTAACAAAAATGGACTTAAAAAAGGAAATTAAATAAGTTATTAATTAAAATACCCCTTGAATAATGTACTGCCACTACAGCTAAGATGACCTGTGTGTAGGTATCCATACAGAATAGTTTTCTCTCTTCAAAACTGTGATGCCAATAGTTGGTCATCCCATGTCTGGGGTGTGTTGTGTCTGCTTGCACCACTTCAGTGAGACAAAAATTTGTTCCACAAGAGGTGCAGCACTCTTGGATGAGATCACAGAGCAACTGGCTGGGGTTTCCACACTCTGCTGCTTTGCTCAACTCTTCTTCCTGATCTGTCTGTCACCAGAACTGATGTTAACACTGCCAAAACCTCTGCTCTGTATCTTCACAGCTGACTGACAGAGCAGAAGCCCTCTGGACTGAGGGGCTTCTCCACGAGCCTGTGCTAACAGCAGGCACAGAGCAGGTCAGGACTGGTGTTCTGGCTAGGAGTGACATGTACATGCCAAAGGGAGAAGACTCATGGGGTTGGAAGATGCAGTCAAAGGGACTTTGGGAATTCAGCTTGTTTCCTAAAACCTGAGGTGTGTCTGATGTGTTGATGATGCCCAACACATCACACCCCACAGGAAAGTGCATAGTCCAGCAGGATCCATTGCAGTATCAAGCTGAGCAGTATTGCCTTCCAAAATGTTTAATGTAAGGCAAAAGTTTCTGTTTTGTCAAAATAATAACAGCTTGGAGTAGGATACAGCCAGTCTATAGAGACAAAGAATCAGGAATTATTAAATCTGCAATGAATAGTTCATTGAATCAAAATAGGTAGTTGTACCCAAACACAGTGAAAAGTAAATCTCTGTAAGCAAGACTCCCTAACTTCTCTTTTCCTATCTGACAAAATAAAAGTTGTGTATATCAAAGGTCTTCTAACTTTTAATGTAATAATGTATCTGTTAGTACGCATTTGGAAAACTCAGTATGTGACACGTTATGAGTTTTCTCTGTGCATTTTGTTTTGTAGGTTGTTTTGTCACAAAGGTTTTGAAGCACATAGCTGCTCTGTCAACTCCAAATGGCTGCTTGCTACTAGGGATGTAAAATTCTGCTTGTGTATTAAAATTTTTATTTCCTACTCAAAAGTTTGCTCCATAATTTATGCTACCGAAATGACTATTTAGCATCTGGCTCTTGTGTGAGTTAATGATACAAAAAATAGCTGTTGACATTTAAGTAGCTGTAATATGCACTTTTTACCAAGCAGAGAGGCAGAAATATTTATGTTTGTTAATTATATGGAGCTTCCTTGTCAATTTTTAAAAGATTAATCTCCCTTTAGAAAGGTCCTATAATATTTCTTATTTTATACCACATTTGTGAGCAATGTAGCTGAGTTGTGATACTTAGCGTCTTGAAACATCAAGAGCACCATCACATTTGTGAAAATTTTTATTAAAACTTATTAGATGTTTTGGCAAATTATCTCAACCTACTATAACAGGGCAAACAAGACTTCAGTGATTATCTCCATCCCTCCAGGCCTGCATATTTTACAGATTTACTAATTAAGCCTGATAAGCCCCATGTTTATAGCTGTTGAATTGGTAGATTAACCTCCATATTGTCTGTTGTGTCATCACCACAACAATATGAGACTGTGAGAAAATGTCTCCATCCTTGGGCTTCTTACACATTCCCCAGCAACAGAAAATTCAAGAAAGACCACTTTAATGAACATAGTTATTTGAGTAAAAATATAATTATTTTCCTCTAAAATGATTTTTACTCAAATAACTAAAAATTGACTGACCCAAAGAGTGTGAGCCTCTAGTTGTTTTTGAAGATGATACCTAGACTTAGAACAAATGTCAAACTTGAAGGACAGCAGTTCTGTGATTTTTCAGGTGTAGTCATCCTTCATCTTAGAATGCAAACTAGGAATTTGCATACTCAAATATTAATTTTCCAGATGTATTCTTTCTAGGAGTGATAAAGCAAGAAGTGATGAGACACACTTTAAAATAATAATGCACTTGAACAGACAGCTTGACATTGGACTGAGTGCAGAAGCACTTGCTTTTCTTGGAGCCTCAAATTTTCATTTATTTATTATTTAATCAGATACACTCAAACTCTGAAGAGGAGATTGACTTGTAATATTATCATGCCTCAAAAATACATTTCATTACAAAAGAGACTACTGTCAGGGAATATGGACATTTTTCTCCTCTACCAATCCTAGCAGTTCTCCTTCTTCCTCCTTATTTTCCTTTTCCGTTTTGAAAGTGACAAGTAACCAAATTTTTGCATACTCTTGAAATAAATTCCTCTACATCATTCCATAAACTTCTGTACTCTGTGCATCAATCTCCTGCTTGCCTTCACCTCCTCCTCAGATGCCAGAACTTTTGTGTGTTTAATATTTCCAGTCTCTCGTTGAGTTGTTCCTCTCATTCTCCTCTGGGGCACTCTTTTTCTCCATGGCAGATTGGTCTCTGAATTCAAAATAGCTCTTAGAAAAGTGGAGCAATGAGGATTTTTCCCGTGCAATCCTTTCACTCTCTGTATCCAGACCTGCCTATGTCTCTTCACTCTCCCAATCCTATCATAAAGTATTCCTTTTCCATTCTCTATAGTTAGTGGAAATTATTTGAAATTTCTCTAACTTTAAATTTTAATAGGAAATGAAGATTGAGCAGGCACTGGAGTTTTGTTTTACCCCAGGGATTCATGAACCACAATCCACTACTTTGGTCCCAAATCAGAGAGGAGGGTGAACTTAGCTACTTTTTCATTGATTTTCTTCTCCTATTTATTTCTTCAATGTTTGCATCTGTCACAAAAAAAAATCTGCTCTGCCATGAAAACACAATGAAATTTCAGAATGAATTAGTGGCAGCATCCAGCATTTATCAAGGCACAAAGAAATGCCAGACAGTTGAATGTGAAGCATTACCTCAGTCAGCCGAAAGGATGGACATTGCTTTGTCCTCTGGAAGCTTTCCATTAAGGTCATTTGTCTTTGGCTAGCCTAACTCTAGGGGAATATTGAAAACATACTTTGTGTCTGCAGAGACTGCCATGTATGTGGATGACATATCTATTGGTGAAAAATCTAGAGTCCCCTTTCCTATAACATTTATGGTGCTGCTAAATTAATGTAAGTTAATTTCAAAAGATATGATGAATCATAACAAACTGCAAATCATGTGTTTATAAAGGTCCCATCCAGTCTGATTTATGTTTGCTAAAACTGTAATTCAAATGAATGTTTCAAATTTGCTTTACCTATTTATAAAATAAATTAGAGGCTAGATGATTAGTGCGAGGTAAATAAGGCGTAAAGATTTAGCAGATTTATCACTTCTAAGTCTTAGTTTGGGGAGTTTCTATAGGTTATTAAAATGCCATCTATTTTTTAAATTAAATACCTGTCAGTAATGAGTGCTTCAGAGTTAGCTTTGTGTGTGTACTGTATTCATAAAGAGGATTTTTTTTTTTTGAAATCTATGAATTGCAAGAAAAAAAAATTAAAAACATTCAAACTTGTTGTTTCACTGAAGAGTTATATCACAACTTTCTAATTACCATTTTTTTTCTGTTTCTCTGTTAATGATGCATTACCAATCATAAAAATATGTGGTCAAGGGATGTTAGAACGAACAATTTAATTGTAGTAACTGTGAAAAATAAATATAATACTAATAAGATAAAAACAACTTCATTCAATGGCAGATTTTGTTTGCAAAGGATGAAAAAGTGTCTTCATATTTCAAAGAACAGCAAGCCACACACCAGATTAGCTGAACTATTAAGGATTACAGATTAAACACCTTTTTCATTTTTGTCTTGAATGCAGGTCTTTTTGTGCATTTTTCTCAGCTTTGCTTGGATCTTCCATAATAAAACCAAGTATAAAAAAAATTCCTGTATACAGTTTCTCTAGAACCATAGCATCTACTTCCCCATGCCTTGTCACACTTCTGTCAAAAGATTTTTAAGTTTATTCAGGTTTTTCACAATTTGGCAATGTTTGTGCATTTTATTAAACATTTGGTACAGAAAAGTTAAAGTGCCAACAGCTGAACAATACTTAGCAGCATTAACATGTAAAAAACTCTTTGTTTGGTCATATTAATTTTAACTGATGTGTTTGGCTAGAATATTTGCTTCAGAACTGGATTTTTAGTCTCTATCAGGATGCTTCCAAAATTTACCTCTTGTTCTGGCAAAAACAATCCCCAAACAAACCATAAATTGATTCTTGTGGTTTAGTTCCAGCTAGTCACTGTGTCATGATTAACCCTTTCTAAGGATTTCTCTTTAATGCTGGACAATATGTGTTGCCTTTTAGTTATCCTTAATAGCCCAAACACTTTTACTTGTTGGAATTCCATTGGAATAGAATACTTCACATGGAAGATGAGCTCTTCAGTATCAGTATTCTAAAATTTTTCAAGAAATTTTACAAATCCTAATAAAACTTCTCAGCTGATAGTCAGCTGACACATGGAAACCAGCAAATGATTCTTGACAAGTTTTGTGATAGAAAAGAGAAAGCTGGATTAGCAGTGGTCTCATTTCCAGCTGTTTCCAAAAAGCAATATTTCAGTACTCTATTTTAAGCAGAACTTAATATACTGAAAACACAGACATCTGGTTGGTTATTTTTTCAAGGGCATCAGTAGGCTTAATTATATGTGAGATGTTGAGGACAAGAAGTCCATATCATCATCCTGAGTTACCAGAGACTTATGGGGTATCAAATATTTTGTAAAGTTGTCCTGTGGGGTACACAAAATGTGTTTCAGTTGGATGGTGCAGCTGCACTGAGGCTGCTTTGAGGCACAGTCTGCCAGAGGAGTGCTGTTACTGAGACTGCTGAGGATCACCCAGTATCTGAAATCTGTCTGATATGTAGAATTTTTCTCCATAAATTTTACAACCTCAACTACTTAAACAATAGCAAAATTTCACTTGAATCAATACAGCACTATGCCCAGATAACATAATCCATGTATTTGATTTAACTTCAAAATAAGTGTCTTTCTAGCAGCTAAACATCTGCTGGCATGCAGCATTGTTACATGTCCCTCACAGCTTGGAAGTCAATAGCCAGATGTGAAGCTTTTTCTATTGCTTTTCCTCATTTTAGAAAATCAGGCTGACAGTAGCAAGGGGTGAGAAATTGATTCACCTGCTCCATTTCTAGTCCATTTATCACTAATCTAACCACTAAAATACAGCCTCTCAGTACTTTGATGAGCTGAGCATTATATAAGAAGCTATTTCTAATAAGAATCTCTTCTGGTTATGTACAAGGAAAGTTCTAGAGAGGAGTTACAAATATTATATCCTTTTGCTATTTTGTTATTAATATTTACACAACCTGCTTTCACAATTTTTACTAGTAGAGTGTCCAGTTGCATTTGGATTTTGAAACTCATTTATTTTGTTTTATTCATTATTCAGGCTGATCCAGTGGCTCAGCAGCACGCTACAATTCTCTTAGTTGATAGTTGTGTATATAGTACCTGGAAAAGGAGGGAACAAAAAATAACTTCGTTTGCTAGTACTGATTTTATTTATTCCAGCTTCTTGATTTGGTTTGTATATGTATCTTTGCCATTGATAATTTAAGACCCAATTTGCTTTGAGCAATCTTGTCTAGGGAAAGTTGTTCTTGCCTGGGGAGTCAGACCAGATGACCTTTAAAGGTCCCTTCCCACACAAAACATTCTATGATTCTATGATAAAAGCACTCAGTCTGGGGGCTTTTACTACTTTGCTTAGTTAAAAAAAGTAAGTTTCTGGAATTTCAAACTGAGTACCAGAAGTTAGACAGGGAATTTGAAGGGGAAAATAATGACTTGGAAGCATTAAATTTTAAAGGCAAAGTATTGCAGTGTGATATAAAAATAATTCACTTGATCAAGATTGCACAATGGAGATAACATCTGAGAGACAGTGCTTCTAGTCTGTGATCTGTTGTTTATAATGAGAAAATGCGGTCAGTGTGCAGTCCTCAGATTCCTAGTAGAAACCACGGTTTCTTTGTTACACAATAAGGAATAAATTGGGTGTTTTCGTCAAGCTGTGAACAGCAGCATGTGGCTTGCCTGTTCCAAGAATAAACCCAGGAACTAGACTGTGTTTTGAAGTTCTTACTTTTTGTTTGTTTGTTTGTTTGTTTGTTTTTTAGTGTTCAGAGACTACTTTAGTTTCCCATCTTGTAGAAAAAAGAATGTATTTCTTTCTGTGGAATAGTGAATGAGGCTGAAAACCTTTGTAATTCCAAACTCCCTAAGATGGATGTAATCCTGCCCTGAAGGTGTATCTGTGTATCCAGCTTCTTCAGGTTGGACAGAGGTAAAAGGATAAAAAAACTTTTCTCACAAAGCTTTCAGAATGAGACAAATAATTTTAATTGGGAGAAGCATTTTTTATATAGAAGACTTTTTTTCTCCTAAAAATAATCTATATTGTATTAGTTACAAACATTGTGACATCTCAAAGGCCATCTAGAAGAGTATTTAAAACTTACATTAAGTGCTATTTTATCTCTTCCTATCAGAACCTGCAAACTGGCCAGTTCAGACAACTTTGCCAGGTAAAACTCCTGTCCAGATTTGTTTTCTTCCTTATTTTAAAGATACATACATAAAAAAAAAAAACTTTTCCAAAGACTTCAACATCTGTTTTCAGATTGACTTTCATTGCATTAAGAAACAATACTGGAGTAATTTTATAAGAAGTTTGGTAAGGTATATGTGTCTGGAGTAAAAAATTATGTATCATATAAACAGAAGCAAATGTTGAAAGGAAAATCACATAAAATATTAGTGTGAGTTAAAAAGCAGACAAATGGAATTTTAAATGGAAGCACCTCCCTCTTCAACAAATACAAAGAAAAAATTCATTAAGAAATTTAAGATGCCTTACTAGAGAATGTCTCACCTTCCAAAAGTTTATCCTTTTGGTTTGTTTCAATGTGTTGTGATCTACATGAAGAAAACAGTTAGAAAGAATAATTTTGTCACTTTTGACATCCAGTTATTACAAGAAAAAGCAGAAGAGGTCCATCTCTGCTTCAGTGTAACCACAGAAATGAACCATGACAAAAAAGCATGCATTAGGCTAGGATTTGAAAGCATAAAAGAAGATGATATGAGTTAAACAGTTGTGATGTATTTAAACCAAGAAATGCTAAAGCTTTCACTTTAATTTCTGTTATAGTTGGGGCTATTTACATCCAGTGGTTTCTGTCCCCATAATTTTCTAGAGAAATGGAATATTCAAAAATATGTGCATACTTTAGTGTTAGATTGAAGATGAAGGAAAGGATAACAAATGTGATGTTAAAATCCTGTCTCTTAGAATGACCTTGATGCATGCATTAGATTTTGTAGTAAATGTAGCACTCCACTTAACAGTAAATGAAATTTTTGCTGTGCACATAATTTCTTTGCTTACCATCACACTAAATTCTTTGTTTAATTTCTTTTTCTGCCTTTCCCTCATCTTTCTAAAATAAGCATATGCTTTTCAAGTGTCTCTCATCCTTTACAATTATTTCATTTGATTTAGCTCAATTTTCCTTTTCTTATTTAATAGACTACTTCTACCTTTCTTTGACAGTGATTTCCTTCCTCTGCTTCTGTTCAATGTATCAGGACAGTTTTTTTTCTAGTCAAAGTAAAATAACATTAATGAAGGAATGATGGAACATTATATGGCCAATATCTCTGCTAACTTTTTGCCTTTGGGGAACTGAAGTTGGAAGAAATGGTGCAAAAAAGGGGTATAAAATATATATATATAAAGTTGAGTACTAGGAAGGTACAAATAGCATAGCAAAGGCAATTCTGAGGGCATATCTTAATTACAAACTTATTAAAGTGACTTTGCTTTTAGTCCAAGACCACTGTTTCAAGCATTGCCATTAGAAGAAAGGTATGTTTCAACTCTTAGAGCATGTCTTGAAAACACTTTATTTTTGCTTTACCAACTTCAGGGACAAGTCACAAGAGAAACTTGTAAACACTAAGACAGATTTGAGATTAAAAAGTACTACCAAAATTCCCTCTAACTAGGGCTGCCAAAGAAAAAAAACAGGTCCTGTTATCTCACTGCCTGGTAAGTGAAAAATCCCTGCTGGAAAGATGCAGAAGGGTAGCAGCTGGTACCTGGACCTGAATTTGGTTGCAACAGCCAGAGAGAAAGGCAGTACTCCAAGGGAAATTTATTATCACAAAATTCAATGATGGGGCAAAGGAAAGATCACAGATTTTTTCATGTTTCCAGATGCATATCTGGAATAGTTTAAACAGCTGGGGATAAGAGGAAAAAGCAAGAAAAGGAATCCATCTTGTGTTTTAACAGACCAAAAATCAATGTCTACTGAAAAGCAGTAATTCAGTACTATGAAAAAGGTACTGCAGATAATCAACATGACCAGTAAGGTAAGGACTGAGCACTGCTCGATGAATAAGGGCATTGGGTAAGCAGATGGGGTGTTGAGTCTTTGATCACAGGAGTTAAAGGTGTGCAGGAGTCAGTGTAATAAAGAATTAAAACATCTCTTCAGAAGCAGTTTGAAAAGCTCCTTTGGATGCTCTGGACCCCGATGCAGAAAGTATGTTATGATCTTAGTTATCAGAGCCCTACATCAGAACAAGAGGAAGCAATGATAAACTCAGAAGGTGAATGTAATTGTCATCTTTTTTGAAGAAGTAGATTAGGAATTAGAGAATTCTCATAATTATACTTGCATTAATATGCTATAGCAACTCAATCATCTCTAAAAGGAAAGTGGTTTTTTTTTTTGGTTTTTCCTNTTTTGTGAAGGGCTTGGATGTCTTTTGTAAACAAGATGGTAAGAGAAAATCCTATTTATTGAGTTTAGAATCTTAATAGATGTGAGAATGAGGTGATGACAAGACTATTATCTTTTTTAGCACGTGGTACAAACTGATTAACTGGCTAGTCCACAAATAATAGGCAGTCTGTGCCAGAGTTTTACTACGGATTGTATTTCCTGAGTATCAAGACACTGAGTCTGAAGAGAAACGGCATGCAAACATGGCTGCTCTGTGTGGGAGAACAGCTTGGTATGGGAAAAGAAAATTCATATGCATAATACCTAAAAACATTTGATAGAAAATATGTTTACATTTTCTTTTCAGGATTTGCTAAATTGGGCACTAGCATTCCTAAACCGTGATATGGAGCAACCCCAAAAATAACCCCTGATCAAATGGAGAGATTAAACACATTGTATTCACAGAGGAACATTCAGACTTGGTTCAGGGTGATCCCAAACAGTCTGCCTGGGAAGAAGTATTGAACACTATTGCTTTTCAGCCCAGAGAAACATAAAAGTAATGATAAATGCAAATATGTTTATTGGGATGAAAGGGCTTAAATGAGGAGGTCTTAATTCCAATGGGTTTTGAACTTCCAATAGCAACAGGGATAGAAGAAGGAAAAAAACCCTCAAAATAATGAAACCTGGAGCAGATATCAGCTAGTTATGAACTGTACTTGGAGGGGAAAATAGAACAACTTGAAAGAGACATGGATTTTAGAATATGAGGAACTAAAATTGTGCAAGATTTATCCTAAGTGACGTGGCAAGGGAAGAGTGAATGAAAAAACAATGGGAAGAAATAGAAAATTGTTTGCAGAAAAGGTCATGAAGGTGATTGTGGTGGCCCTTTGAGACCTTT
This sequence comes from Aegithalos caudatus, assembly GCA_013389925.1. Lineage (NCBI taxonomy): Eukaryota > Metazoa > Chordata > Aves > Passeriformes > Aegithalidae > Aegithalos > Aegithalos caudatus. Next base: position 18,824 of record WEIU01004085.1, read on the forward strand.
TATAAATGTGGTATGACACGAAGACAAGGTCTGTTTATGCAGGAGCACATTATGCAAGAGAAGACATGTTGCCTGTCTCTACAGGTTTGTTGGGAATTTGAGCTGAAATAGTATTGGTCTTAGTACTTCAAATACCAAAGATGTATGCAGTCTGAGAAAAGAGAAAAAAAGCTCTTAGCTTGATGTAGGTATGGATAACCAAGTAATTGTAACCTTGTTTGGTTAAGTGACTATCAGGATGCTTATTTCATTATAATGTCTCAATGATATTGTGAAGGCTGAAACCCTAAACACACAGGATGAGTTGCCTAGAATGGTACCAGTAATGTAAAGTAAAGGAAAAATTATGGGTTGTGTTTAGACTGAGTTTCATAGTGGAAGATGTTAGGCCAAGCAGTGGTTTCTCAGAGCAGAGGAAAATAAAAAAATAAAAATTGTAGATAGACTTAATAGAACAAATTCTGGTTTTGTGGAGGGGAACTCTTTTTATTTTTATTTAATGCATAACCTCCTGCTTCTGAATATTATCTATTGTCACACAACACAATCAAATTCAATTCAAGTGTTTCCAGTTTGTTTGAAACAGACCTGCATCTGCAAACTGAAGTTTGGCAACAGCTGTTTTGTGGCAAGACAGCTTCCTGCAATTTCAGTCAGTCAGGTGTACCGAGGTTTTTTGCATCTTCACTTGGTGGTTGGCTTTCTGTCACATTTGTGACTATTTTTCTGATCCCTGATTGTGCAATCCCAGAAAACTCTCTCCAGTTTTCCAAGGTATCTGCTGATGCAGTTAGGCTTCACTCAAGAAAAACTTAAATCTTCTGTAGAGTTACAGTTCTCAAACAGAAGTTGCCAATTGTCTGAATGCAGATGTGTTTGATTGCAATCTTTTTGGGTCAACCCCACTTTTAGAATTCATGAATTCTTGCAGTGTATTTCTCTAGACACCAGATCTATACTTTACTCTCTCCATACTGGTCCTGTTTCTGTTTTGTTGGCAGGATTCTGAGAGCAGCTGAAAATCAGACTAAATTAGCTCCTCTACAATACTGAATCTGGGGATGAAGGAAGCATTATATATTTTTATCAAATCAATGATTTTTGATACAGTAATTTAATTTTCAACTCAGAAAATGAAACACAAGCTGTCCACTCAGGTAAGCGCCTCATGCAAGGTATATTGACCAGTTATTTATGTTGATTATTAGCAGCAGGGTTCAAGTTCAATGAACAATTTTGTTGACTGTGCCATTACTGCAGATTGTTCCAAAATCAGGTGCAAAATGCTGAAGTTTATGACCGACATTTTGTTAGCCAGACCGTTTGCTGATATTTTGCTACACAGTACAGTTTAAGAAAGGATGCAGCAGTACTAGATGTCATTGACTGCTGAGATCTATAAACTCAGATTCATAGCACATGTACTTATCCAATAGTTCCTGCTGGAGTCTACACACACTGCTAAACATCTACCATAACACAATCTGCCAACAGATAAAAATAAGCTATTGTTTCTTCAGGGTATGGAAAGTTCATGGAGCCAATCTTACCTTAAGTGTAAAAAGTAGCGTATTTTAAATGAGTGAGAATATGATTTATGAAACTTTATAAATGAAGAAGCATTTCTGTTTTGTGACCTATAACCATGTATTGCCCTTTTGTAGAATGAGGAAATGCTGCTTTGTGATGCACTGAGTAGTTAATCACTGCTTCCAATCGATCTTCATAACATTTCTTTAATGCCTTGAATCTCAGCTCTTCCTTCTGTATGCTCTGCATGCTCTGCATGCCAAGACAGTGGTGATTTATAAAAAAAAAATACAGGTCATTTGAGTGTGAAGTCAATAGAAGATCACCCCCTAACTGCCCCTCCTATGGCAGTACAGAATGCCAGATTTAATTCCTTAGCACAAACTGCTGTTAGAAAAATCTGGTGCTGTTTGTAATGCCAGACATAACAGTTTGGGTTAGAGATATGAGCATTGATCTTTCACAAGATTTGCTGTCTGCCCTTGTTTTAACTTTATGTGTGCTCTGCTGTGCTAGACTAAGAAATTGAGTGTCAACTTAGATATTTCTTTCTCATTGTTACCTGTGGAATGAAAACAACAGAACTCAGAGGTTTGGTTGCCTGCTTTACAATAAGCAGCCATTCTGGGCCACTTGGCTATAGGATTGATAAGCAGGGCAAGCAAATGAAGAAACAAAAACCTGTCCTCTTCCTCCCCATGTTTCTCTTCAGAGCACAGATGGATAGCAGAGAGCTCTGCATGGGAGGAAAGGACCAAAGCCATCCATGTTCATTTTCTTGTTGCTTTAGAGATGCCACCTGAGGAACTAATATAGTTTCCTTATTCATTCAGGTGCTGACATCTATCGAGATACTCTCTTCACAGTTTACTTTCTGAAACACTTCTGAAAGAAACAAACACTGAAGGCCAGACTGAAATGGGAGTGGATAAAGAATGACTTTTTGGAACAACTTAGCTTTCACTGCCAATATTAGGGATGTTTTCTTCATGTGACAGCAAATGAAAATGAAGAACTGGGTTTTGAGATGGCAACAATGAGCAGGGTATTTCCAAACACTTGAGATATAGTGGAAGAAAGAATGAGATTTGGATTTTAAATAATTTAAGTTTAAATTTTTGCAAAAATAACAAATAATAAGGTGCTACCTAGCTTAAGTCAAAAGACATCTGAATGTAACTTTGGCTCAATAAAGTTTCGAGACAGCCGCATATACATCTGTCTCTTAGAGACAATTTGGCTTTTCCATTATATATATATATATATATAAATAGAGAGAGTTCGAAAAAAGGACCAGCATAATTAATTTTGTATGGCATTTTGAAAAAGGAGTGCAGCAGAGATTAATTCTTTTTTTATATGGTCTTTGTAAAAATCATACTGAAATGAGCTATACAGTTGTCATCTAGAAAGCTGGACAAAGTGGAAAATCATACTGAATCCAGTCTCAGATTAGAACTCAAATAACATTATTGAAATTCTTCTTTAGACCTACCTTTAAATACTATAGATTGCTTCTTGGTAACAAAAATTTAGTTCAGAATTTTTTAGGTCTGGAAAAATTCACATACAAGCACAACATAAAGTAAGGTAAATAAACCTCCTTTGTTTTTCCTATACGATACATTCTTGAGTTATATTCAGACGATAAAGGAATTGATTTTTATACAAGAACTAAAGTTTGCTCTTGTGAAACCCAGTAGCAAAAAGGTTTTGAATTGGAAACATTTCCTGTTATCATTTTAACACTAATAAGAAAGTAACAAGACCCCATTAATATACATTGTTACAGAGAAATTACAAATAGGTTATACGTGAGGGTGAATTTCAATCAACAGTTTCATCAATGTGATGGATATTCTATTAACAGTCTCATTTTCATCTCACTGGCCTTCCAACAGAAAGAATTTACTGATCCTGCATGTACTTGGTTGTAATGAGGGTTCATTTATATTTTCACCACCAAAATACCAGCGTGATTAAATTTTAAAATGGAAGGAGAACAAGGTCATTTCTATCAGTAAAGAAAGCCTCTAAAAAGAAACCACAAAACACACAAAAGTGATTGCAAATATCCTTTCTTTCCTTCTTTCTTTGCACAAGACAAGGAGGGATGCAGTGGGCGGTTATTCTGCAGTAGCGCCAGGCACGTGTGCTGCGGGTGAGGATAGCCCATTGTGATCTCACAGCGCTGGATTTTGGTGCCAGTGATAACAGATCCAAGCACCTAGTGAATGATTATGACCCCTCACAGATGTAGAGGTGGTCTGGGAGGGGAAACCTTACCCAGCCAAGCTGGGAAGGTTTCCTTTCAGGGGACCTAAGAATTTCTTTCACCTGTCCCCAGGCCAGCCAACCACTGTGGCCTTTCTCTCTCTGTTTGCTCGACATCCACAGCTGCAGCGCTAATGAGAGGGAGCAGCTCAACATCCCGAGCAAGCCCTTCTGCCATACAACTTCCAGCACCTTCCACCTCTCTCTTGGCAGCACATGGCGAGCGGTGCCAAAGAAGGCACGGGGGAGAGCGGCTCTGCTGCAAGGGCAGGGCCGCTGAAGGCAGCGGTGGGCTCCAAGTGCCCCATCTGCCTGGGCGCTGTGAGGAATCCGGCCTTCGTGGCCTACTGCATGCACCAGTTCTGCTTTAGGTGCATCCGGCACTGGGCCCAGGGCAGGGAGGACTGCCCCGTGTGCCGGCAGTCCCTGGAGCAGATGCTGCACTCCGTGCGAGGTGACGACGACTACGAGCTCTTTGTGGTGGGCCTGCCCACCCGCCTGCGCAGGAAGATGGCCATGGACAGGGCCCGCATCCGCCGCCCGCAGCACCGCTACAACATGCGCAGGCGGCTGGACACCGACCCGCCCGCGGCCGGCCGGAGAAAGCCTGTGGTCAGCCAGAGAGAGCCTGTGGCCAGTCAGAGAGAGCCCATGGCTGGTCAGAGTGAGACCATGGCTGGTCAGAGTGAGCCCATGGCTGGTCAGAGTGAGACCATGGCTGGTCAGAGTGAGCCCATGGCAGGTCAGAGTGAGCCCATGGGCACCAGGAGCACCCAGGGGCAGGAGGCAGCTCCAGGGCCCTGCAGGATCCCAGCCCAACCAGCTCCTGCAACCAGCACTTCTCAGAAGCCATCCCACAGGACTGGCCCTGGTGCTCCTCCAGATACACAAAGTGGCACAGAGTAGCTGTGGCCCCTCTGCCATTTTCAATGAACAGTTTGGTGAATGGAAAGGAAATGGGTGAGTGTGGCCTCTCTCTCTCTCCCCAGCCCAAAAATCTGGACTTCTTGACCCGCTGAGCAAAGCTGTATGTATTAATCTTAATAAATTCAGGTAGTTGTCCTACAAAGAGAAAGGTGAACAGAGAGAAAAGAGAACATATCCCTGAATAAACTTAATAAACTATAAAATATCCATGTTTAATATTAATATCATTAAGATAAGAGAAAATAGAAGATGTCTATTCAGACATTGATTTATACGTCATAAATCAAAAAATCCCCACATGCTCTTTTGCGGTATTTAGGCCATGTTGTCCTTTTAAAAACTGAATCAGAATGTCAAGGTAAAACACATTACCATGAGAATAGGGCTGAAAAGACATGTCAGGAAATACACTTCATGTTTGTCTGAATCTGAAAAATAGATATCACACATATGAAGTCTAATCTGCATTGAACCACTTGATTTCCAGTATGACTCAGATAATCACATGATATTTCCTTACTATAGACCATACAGAATACTGTTTACCAAGAAATTAGAAAATGTCTTTTGTTTTGTACATTTCCAGTAGTAACATTGAGCACTCTGTTTGTTAAGTCTAATTAGTGCAGAGTGGAGTTTTACACAGTATTAAGTGGTAATATAATTACAGAGGCAAACTGTCTCCTAACACACAGTTAAGTCAAATTTCCTTTACAGAAGAGTTTGTATTATGGTTGATACATATTCATAAGCAGACACACTTGATGTCATCTCTCAGCTAAAAACGAAAGAAAAAACTAACAGCACATCCTTCACAATTACTTAAATTTGCCATGAATCCAAATTGGATATTTGTAGTCTTTTTTCCTGACTGATTGAACTGCGGCCCCTTTAATTCCATGATTGAAGATAGATACCTCTCCATTTTTAATGATTTAAGGTCATTATATATACCCAAGCTTAAAAGAATTTGTTTTATGAATAACATTGCAAGCAGAGATACATTAAATGACATTAAATGAGAGAGACTTGTTAAGCACTCAGAAGATCCATTGTAGCCTAGACAAAATAGATAAACTACACTAGGGTCAAGAAGTCCCTGGAGCTGTTAACACCTGGGACAGTATTTGGGGCCAGTATCAAAGATGCCTGCCCTGCTCTCCAGATATTGGCTAATGGCTGCTGTTCCTACTGATGGTTCTGTCCCTGTTATCTTCCTCTCATTCTGCCTCTTTTTCTTCTCTGAAAATATAATAAAAGTCAACAAGAAAAATCCAGGTCAGTTAACAGATAACTGATGAAAAAAGGGAGAAATATAAGAGGCAAATTAATAATAATAACATGGGAGGGTAACTACAGATTTTTCTACCAGGACATCTGTTTTCAGAACATAACACAAAATTATTACATAGGCTGGTGGTGAAAATAAGCAGAAAAAAAATCCTTAATATGGAATTGAGAGAGCAGGATACAACTGGGAGTTACCTTGGCTCTGCTGGTAAATTTATCATTGGGTCTTTGGAGTATATTCACAATAAATGTGTATGATCAGTGTATGATAGACACATCAACGCTAAAGTAGGAATAGATAGAAAATATGTTGTATAGATGACTAAATAGATTTCCTCTCAGGAAGACAAATCCAACATATACATCTCTTTTGCAGTTTGGGAAACTAGCCCTGAAGACAGCAGCTTGGAGGCAGGCAATTTTCTACCTTTAAATTCATACAATGCTTAAAAGGTAATAACTATGCTTATATTTGTAGAACTCCTTTCTTCATGACACCTTGGCCAGAAAATTTTATTCTTCAGGAATCTGAGCAGCTGAATTCCACACAACAAATATTTGAAGATTCCTTCTTTTAAGATAGAACTGGCAAAGCAATTACAAGCATTGATTTTACATCTGTTTGGATATTCAGATTAAAAAATACTTTTACAATTGTGTAGCTAAAGGAGAAAAGCATTAGCAGAAGATGTACCTGCCAACCACAGTTACTCAGCACTGAGTCAGATCTGTCAGACTCTGCATTGGATCAGGAAACTTTATTCTTTGAATTGTTTTACTTTATTTTTTAAGACTACAGATAATGTCATTACACCACTTAACTTGATTGTATGTGATCCATTTTATAGGCTGATTTATAGGCTGTTTCAAGGACAGGTAAAACTAAACCCGAGAGCAGGTTCTCAGGCTAAGACATAAATGGAGATCCTTTTCAAAAGTAATTTACTTTTTCTCAGTAAAAGTATGGTAGGTAAAATTTAGAAACAAAATAAAACTTCAGAAAAGATAGTCTAAAAACAGTAAAATACTTAAAACCAGTAAAAATAATAAAAGGGATTTTCACAGATCTCATAGAAAAGGTTGTGGAAATATAGCCATGCAAAGATGTAAAATCAAACAAAAATAATTGAGCTCATTAAAATTAATACCAATAATATTGTGACAAGGTTTAATTGGCATTTTCTATTCTTACTTCAGTCTTTCTGTTACATCTCATGCAGCAATTCCAGCACATGCTCATTTCCCTATCTGTTCATCAGCAGCTCTGCTTTTGGGACACATATTCCATGGTTAGATCAATGTTACGACTCAGCACTGCATGGCTTGATGCACAACCTGTTTGTGACCCACTCCATGAAGTCTTTGAGCTGGCACATGGCACACACATTACACACAAGTGCCCCAAGAGCTACTGAGAGCTCTCAAAATCCTTCTCCAGAGGGCTAAGTGTTACTTCTCATCAACTCTGTGAGCACAAACTTCTAGAACAGCTATAATTAAAAGTACAGCAGAAACCTGTTTCAAACTAGGTAAAATTTAAGTCCATATTAATCCTGCATCCTAATAATAATTATCATGAGCTAAGGTAAAATGGTTCCAGGCCAAAGCTCTGCTAAATTACAGCAGCAGAATACACCTGTCTGCTTTGTGCTTAGAAAGCTGCAAATGTCTAAAACTTTACTGTCATTTATTGTTTGTATCATCACAACTGTGGTACCTGGGACCAAAAACTGATGTGCTATGAAAAGGTAAACATAGTAGTTGACAAAATAATAAACAAAATTAAATGTCTTGTGTTAATTGGGTAAGGAGGAGGGTTGTGGAGGAAAATTGTGTCTCATATAGCTAGGAGAGAAAGGAAAGAAAGCCTCCAGAGAAAGCCAAGTTCTGTCTTTGATGTCCTATGGGAAGCAGGGGAGACCAGAGGGCTGGCCAGCAGTGCAGGAGTGTGGGAACATCCCATGGACTCAGTCCACGGGCTGGAGGACAAACATGAAAATATTCTAAATAATTTTTTCTATAGAGAAAGAAGAGAAATAAGAGGAAGCTTTTTCTTACAGACAATATCAATAATCAGCAGTTAGGTGGGAAGGCAAGAGTAGAAATAATTGTTCAGTTGTCTTAGTACAGAGAAATTACCATTTCTCTTACACTGCTGATTTTCAGCAACTTCTTGAAAAATCCAGAAAGTGGAGACATGCATAAGATATCAAGGTTTGCTAGTGATATGATACTACTCACTCTTGTAAAACTAAATTGACTGCAAAGAGTTGCAGAAGGCTTTTTATTGAGACATAAAACACCTGATGAAATTTCTATTTAATAAATGCAAAGTCATGCACACAGGGAAAACACAGTCCTAACTTTATACACAAATATGATGATAAGCTGAAGTGAAATGTTACCAGTTAGGAGTCATTGTACATAATTCTCTGAAAACAGAGTAAACAAATGCAGAAAACAAATAGAGCCTTTCTGCTGGACCTGAGGGACAAGGACCACCCATTCAAGAATTAAGAAATTCGTCCACTAAACCTGTGCTAAACAGCACTTTAAAAATTCACTTGTATATTCATTTTAATTGATGATAAACCTAGTAAAAAATCATCTGAAATCACAATTTGTGTTCTGGATAAATCCTTGAGTAGTTTAAATTCATGTCTGTGTTGCTTGGGAAATTCAGGGTAAGTATCAAGGAAACAACTTTATTTCAGTGTAACCTGATAACATGAGGCAAGGTGGACCCTAAGGACTCATGGAAAGTTATGTTTCCAAAAAAACAGTGAGACTGAGAGGGTTCCATACTGTAACCTATGGTAGGGCAAAAAATGGAAGTTTATTGCCTCTGCCTCTGACAAGGCATGCCAGCCAGGGATGCATCTTGAATTCTATCCCATCAATCCTTTCACACAGAGCAGCACAAATATAAATATATGATCATAATAATTCACTTGGGAAAAAGGAGGGCTGTTTTCTCAAGAAACCCCCCCTCCATGTTATGAGCACAACACACACAAACATATTTTGGTTGCTCAAAGTGCAGCCATATCTTCTTGCATGTGCAGTGTAAGGATCTTCCTGTGTGTACTTTGCCCTTGCTCTCTCTGAAACAACTGAGGAGAAGCTTGGGGTGCCTGAAATTTTACCTGTGCTATTCTTGGAATGAAGAAGGGAGCAAAACCTCTGTTCAGCGAGCACAAATTTTTGCCTATAGAGATAAAGAAAATAAAAATAAATAACTTCACAAAAAACCATGCAGATTTTGACATTACCAAAGGCTACGAGAGTTAAATTTTTTTGCATTCATACAAATGTCATTTTGCCTAAAGATAGACTGGCAAAACAAATCATTCAAACTGATCTCTGAGTCTGATCTCCATGGTACAACAGGATCCTATGGAAGTGCAATCAATTCAAAATAAACCTATTCAGTCCACTCTTGTGCCAAGTGTGTGCACAACTTTGGCTAAGGACCTTGTCTGGGGAGTGATCCCAGACACATTTCTTTTAGCTAAGGAGAAATATGGATTCTGGTCACAAGCCAATATGCTGGACATTATATGGGAAAAATAAGTTAGGTACTATCTGATTTTGAGAAAAGCTACAAAAGCTACAAAAGACTTTAAAAGTACTCCTAAAAGCACTCTTAAAAGCAGGTACTACAGCATTTTGGGGGAGGTATTGAACTGTGCTCAGCAGTCAGAGAACCAGTAGGAGACAGACACCAAAATAACATCTGAGCAGGATCCATTAACACACCAAGTGAGCTTTCCATGCTCATGCTATTGACTGGGAATAGACACAAAACACCACTGCCAGCACTGTCTTGCTGCTCACCTCCCTTGCCTCTGCTGAGTGGATCCCATGTTCCAGTCTGCACCTGAACCAGGTCTCTCTGTTTTCAGTAGCTGGATGGGCAGGTGGGGAGGATGGGGGTGATATCAGAGTTGAGGGTCATTAAGGAATATTGAAAAATTGGGGTTTGTTGCTGGCTCTAACCATTATTTCTGAAAAAGGCAGAGGCAGCTGAAAGTTGGGCTCAAGCACTTATAAACGCAAGTAACTACAGGCACAGATAGGTAACTACAATATTAAATGGAAAAAAAAGAAAGCGGAAATATTTACTTACCTTAAATCAGAATCAGCAGGCAAGTCAAACAGCATCAGTCCAAATACCACCCAGAAAAATCTAGAAGCTAAACGAGGCTGTCCACTCCAAATATCAATAGAAATGTTATGTCTTGCCTTTACCTTTGGCCAGAACAGAAAACATAAATATAAACTCGATAGCCTGTGACAGCCTGACCCCATCAAAGCCAGGTAACACATAGAGCAACTGTACTGCATACTTTCAATAGGTCTTTTGAAACCTGTGTTCAAAACACAAGCCATTATATGCCTGTGGATCACAGAGGGGTTTTTTTTTGGTTTTTGNGCTATAACTGCTCTGTCTATGAGTGCATGAGTCTAAAACATTTCCTCACAGGGAAAGACAGCTGTGGGTTTGGGGGAGATCCAGCAGATGGCTGTAAACCAGCAAGATTTCCAAGTTCTGTTCTTCACTTTTTTGAGAAAGAACATATGGATACCTCACCTATGTCAGCTATGCTTTTGTAATTATACATGCAATATATTTTGCAAACATTTTTAATAATAGATATTATGTGATACATTTGAACCCAGTCTTCACTTTTCTGCCCTTAGTTACTGCTTTGCCCCAGTAGAAAAAGTTTTGTTACTAGGAAATCACTGTGCAATCAAAATTTTCCAAATAAAATTTTTCATTTAAAAATAAAACATTCTCATTAAAAGACACTTTTTTACAATTTACTTTATTCAGTACCTGACCTTCCAGCAAATAACTTTCTACCCTATACTGCTTCCCTTGAATTGGTCCAAGCATATCAAACATCCCCACCACTGAGGTGCTTATGAGAGCTAACAAACACAGGAACTATACAAGCCCTATTGGATGCTGCACTTCTCCCTGCAAGAAATTCTTCAGGATGAGAACACATTGAACATACTGAAAAAATATGATAAAGTGTGGCTTTAAAGTATTATGCCTGTTTTATCTACATGATTATTCCTGACTGAACATTAATGGTGACATTGTATTCCTTCACTGCATGGTCCATCTACAATACCTAAGTCTACCTCTCCTACACTTGAAAGAACATTTTATTGAAAAATTAAGATAAATTCACAGCATCATAATCTGTGTAAGATTGTCAGATTGTTCTCCAACCTGTAGTCATGTTTCTCTAAAGAGAAAAACAACCAACCATTATTTTTTAATCAGTGTCATTAGAGTTTTTAAAGTTACTACTCACTTTAAACTGTGTAATTTTGCATTTTCAGTACTTAAAAATTATGACCCGTGTATTGTTTTTGGTGCAAAAGCACTTTCCAATTTCTCAAAGAAATAACACAAGAACCTTATAGTCTAAACAAAGAGCATTTCGAATGCTCTTTAAATGGATAATAAACTCCTTTCTTCAGGGACCTAATGCTGAATACACTGTCAAATTCATGTGGGAATAAATGAGAATTTTAGAACACTAAGTAGAAGCCATAGCACATAACTACCTCAAATGAAGAAAGAATATTATATATGTATTTTCTCTTGCTGTCAGACAAGAAAGGAATTCACTGAGTTCAATCCTGCCTTGGAGTTCACAGCCTTATTTCATTTGATGACAATATCTGCTCTAGGATCATAAAATAATTTGGTAGGGAAAAAACCCCATTCTCCATACACAGGTTGATTCTCCTTACATACATTCTCCTTTTATCTCAACATGGCAGGAGTGTGTTGAAGGCAGTTGCTAACCCCCAAATTTTATTTCTGCACTTAGTTAAAGGGAGTCTGTTTTAGAGCTGGTACAATTAGCGTGAGCTCAAATATGACAGTGATGTGGAGCTGGATAAAGCAAGACAATAGTGAGAAGAGAGTGTTTTCATCGACATACGAACATTTCCTTGGTTCACATCCTTCTCCCAGGGTAAGGCCATCTTTCAGATGCTCAGAGATTTGGGATGACCATCATCATGCTGTAGAAGCAGCAAATATAAAGATAAGGCCATAATTACATATATAAACTGTAGTGCACTGCTCCATGGAAACTGTCAGTAGGTTTCCAAGGCAGCCAAATCAAGAAAAGAACAAGGCTTTAAAAGAGTGAAGTAAAAAGAACAACAGCTAACAGCTTGGTGTGTAAGGAGGTAAAATTTGAAAAGTGCTTAAGCCCTGTTGGAAGTCAATGGCAGCTGTGCTCTTAAATCACCGAGGGCTTTCTGAAAAGCCCAGCCAGAAGCACTGGGGCTTGATGTGTGTTACTGATTATTCATAGTCCAACACAGCTGTCCTGTAGCTGCACTTTCTTTCAGCCCTGTGCTCTGCTCTGGAGAAGCTCCCCTCTCTTCTCTCTCCCAGAGGTGCTGTGCTTCTGAGGACTGTTATTCCTCCTCATCCTATTCTTCCTCTCCTCACCCTTCATATCCATCTCCCCAGCTTTATATCCACCAAGCAGCCCAACAACTGTATGGCCTTTCCAGCAATCAGAAACGTGATGCCAAAGTAGTGTCTACTCTCAGGGCCAATCACCAAAGGTTTGGGCTGGCAGGGAGCAGCAGGTACAATCCATTCCTAGCTCACAGATATTTCAGCCTGAGTTGGCAACTAGAGGAGGGAGAGCCATGCTGATGAGCACAGCTAACCTGGGTCCTAAGAAGGGTTCTGAGGAAGTGAAAAAGCAGAACTCTTTTTTTCCTAAAAGAAACAATTTAATAGTGGCTTGTTATTTTGGAAGCCGGTCCTACCAAACTGAGCTGACCTTGAGCATTGCATTGCTTTCCAAGCTTTCAGCCTTTCCATTTACATTAGAAGCAAACAAAACCCTCCAGTGTGCCAGGGCATATGACATCTCAGTAGAAGCTGCAAGCAGCCTAAAAGCCCTGGTATTTTTTAGCAAAACAATTGGAAAATGCCAAAGCAATAAGAAGTCTTCTGGAAAAAAGTACTAAGATATAAGTTTAGTATTAAATTAAATCATCTTTGTAATATCAACATCCACTAGGTGAAATTTATAAAATTTTATACTCTAAAACCAGAAAAAAAGCCCTCATAGTACAACAGTTTTTTCATACACACACATAGAAGCCTGTAAACTATGCAACAGGAGTTGTCTTCAAGCTAGTTTCTAAGACCTTGGCAAAGAAATACAAAAAAATTAATGCTAAGCCAATATGTAATCAATTATATGAAGTCTTTTTTACCCACTTTCTGTGTCTGGAAATTTCCAGGCAGTGACATCTCCAAGATCAAAATGTAATAAGTCTTTTATGGCAGTTGCCAAAGAAAAGTACGGACCCAATATATTAACTGAAAGTATTTTGAGCACGGATAAGTAATTTTCTCCTTCCACCTCAAACAGAAAACCGGAGCTTGGTTTTTAGTGCATTTGCTTCTCTAGGTGTAGTCTAACAACAATGAATATAACCATTTTAAAACTAAGTGTTCTCAATATATATTAAGGAAATAAACATGTCAAGCATTCATTTAATTTAGTGTATAATTGAGATTTAAAGCTAGTGATTTATGTTGTTAATTTGTAGTGAAGTCTTACAGGCATGAAGAGACCCTTTTTTTTTTTTTTTTTTTTTTTTATTTAAACTGAGAAAGATAAATATGTATTTATGCTCTGTTCTTCAGCTGAAAATTGATTTCCCTCTTCATAGAGTTTGTGTGAAGAGAGAATCTTCCTTCAGGACACTGACCCAGTGAAATCCCCAAGAGAGGATTTAACTACAGACATCATGCAGATTATCTTTCTGTTCTCAGACATATGAATCTAAGCATTTAATCACAATTAATGCAGAAAGTAGCTAAAATAAAGAGTCTTGACTGGGAATCAGCAGGGGACAGTGGCTTCTCTTGTTTTTTTTTCTAGTAGTGGGATTTGTTGCCCCAAGCTCTTATTTCAAAAGGATTCAACTTATTTTCACAGAGTATTTACTGAAGGTTTTCTGGGGGATGGGCTAAGCTTCACACATTTGCTTCGTTGTTACTGAGATGTTTCTGAGTTAAGGTTTTAGAAAAAAAAGTCAACAGATACTATTTTGATTTTTATTAATATTAATAATGAAACAACCAGCATCATAGCAACCTGTATTTAAACTCCATATCTCTAACTCAGGGTGATTGTAGCAATGGCTTGTACATCTTTGCAACCTGCTGCACTTTCAGGTCAAGATGATCTGACAGACACCCACAGCAGCCATGTGAGGAATTTAGCATGCCTGAAAACTCCCTATACTCTACAGGATAAATGAAAAAAACACCATTTATGTAATAAACTCAGATCATTCATGTCTTTCACAAGGTAGAAACTTTCAGAAGCAGTGTGTTCACAACAGCTTCTGTTGTATGGGTGTCTGATTTTCTGGGGAGAGAAGAAGGAGGGAAAGGGAAGAGATGTGGAGGGTTCTCTGTGAAGAAATACTGGAGCTCCATGCCAAGTGCGATTGACCCAAGTGCGATTGTGATTGTGGGCAGCAATGTCCACAGTATTGGAAACCAATAGAATCTTGTCCCAAATTTTAGATATGAGACGTTGGTCTCCTGTAGCTGTCTGAATAAAAAGTATTACCAGACCAAGGGCAGGAAGGCATCCGGCCAGCAAAGAATGGGAAAAATGGCACTGCGACCAAAGATGAATTTCTTCAAAGATGTTGAAAGAGATCAGTCTGTTTACATGATGAACAGCCACTGGGCTCCAAGGAAGGCGGGATTAGACCACCAGAAAGACCAGGCTATGGGTCGCCATCCCAGGGGACCAGTCAAGGGAGGCAAAGGAGAGGGAGTCATGAGGGAGTGGCCAAAGGAGGCTGGTAAAATATGGGTGCCTTATCACATTGAAGTCATTCTGGAACAGGCTGCACCTTTCATACCTCTGTGTTTCTTTTGGGACTTGACTAATCACATCCTAAAATTCTTAACACTTGAATAATACCCAGCCTGGTTTGTATGAAGGTCATACTCCCTGTTTTCACACTTTACCCTTGAAGTCTGATAAACTGCAGTGCTCATGTAGAACTTATTTATAAATCTACTTATTATTTAAAGTTGTAACTCCCACCAGGCTTTTAGCTCACTTTCTACTTTCAATTCCTTGCCCATCTTCAGCCATTATCTTTGATATATGATGAATTTGCCTGGCAAAGAAAATAGTTTTGTCTAAATTTTTAATGCAGTTATTTCGACCTTTTTCTTCAAGCACAGATAAGGTACTTAAAGTTATCTCTTCTGTCACACATTATCACCTTTTCAGAGAAGTAGGTTTGAGAAATTGTGGTAAATGTTTTTGTTTGCATTTCCCTTAAACTGTTGAATATGAGGTGAGGAAACTAGGCACACCGTAAATGTATACTGGACTAATTATGTAGAAACAGCATATAGAAACAAAAATTTGAAAACAGAACACTATTAGCCATTGTAAAATTTAGAGTCACAAAAATCAGAAACTATTGTTGATTTGCAATGTCTCATTTATTTCAGCTCCCTGGCACCTTAGGATCATTTTCTACAGCAGTTATGGTTTTTAATGTATCTTTTTTAAAAATTAAATTTTAAAAGACATAAGTAGAGAGGTTATTACAGTTTTGCTGAGAACATAATTCTACTCCTTTTTTCTTCTCAAATTATTTCAACTATTTATCATCTGACTTTTCACCATATGTATAGAATTAATTATTTTTTCTTAGTGCATCTAAAAGTCCTGCATCATGTTTGCTCTCCTTCATTAAATTCCTCCAAATATTGTTGGTTTCTCACTCCTTTCACTCTCACTGTGATCAAGAATTATCTACATTTGAAACAATACACCCACGGCCATAAAATCTGATATTTTCCCAACACAAAACATTTTCATGTGTTTCTCTCCCTCTTTGGAAGCTTCCAAAGCAGACTTAGTGCATTCGGGAGAGCAGAAATAGCAACAATGTATCCATAAGAAAGCAAAGGGAATCCAGGGAGGCAACCACTTAAACTTACATTGGTTGTGGCAGCAAAGAATAAACCACATTTGAAATATACACTGAATAAAGAGGCAAACACTGTTTACTTGATATAATAAAAAATCATGATTTGTCACTATATTAGGAGTAGCTTGGAGCAAGATTCTGTTCCTGTGGCATTTGGGGGTCCCCCAGGATGTCTTTGCTCCTGCCTGCCAACCTGATCTGACCCTGCTTATTCCGTGGACCTTCCCTACTGGCAGCATGTCTGCAAGCAGGATGCTGTGAAAAATTAATTACCTGCTGAAAGAATCAGCTTTGGAAACACGACAGATATAATTCACTTGGAAAACAGGTGGACTGCTGCTGCAGGGTTCGAGTGCTGCTCAGCCAGGGCAGGATCTCAGTTTCATTGCCTACCATTATCATTATGAAGTGGATACCAGGCATTCTGGATAAGCAGTGTAGTGGAAATCTAAAAATAAGAAGTATTCAATTTCTGGAAATTTAAATGGGCAACAGAATATACATTGAAATTTTGGAGGTATTTCATCTGCCACTGTACAAAGTCTATACCAGAGAAAAAAGTTGGGCAGTGCAACACAAAAATGGATGCTTAAACACACTAATGGATTTTTCAAAAGATTGCATACATTATAAAAAAGTCGGATATTTCAGTTGTTTAATTTAAAGTTGGATCATTTGTATCCTCAGAGGAATAATTAATTTGGAAAATACTTAAAAATCCCACCATCAAATGAAGGCTAATATTTTTTTCCATAATTGTTACAATGACAGCTGACTTGAAGAGTTTAATTGATTTCCCTATAAATAACTTTGAGCTGTGGAAGAAATACATTTCATGTGATGTATCATGGTTTATAAAATAATTACACCCTACTGGAATGAGGACTGAATCTGTTACAGTGTCTCATTTGGTGAGTCTTCTTTAGGTCACAAAACCTCACCACATTCTTTGGACAAATCCCTGTGGCCTCCAAGGCACCCCCTAACTCCAGGGCAATATTGCATCATGGCTGAAGCATTACTCTTGGGTGGGCAGAATTTGGTTGATCCATCACAACTCCAGAGTGCTCCCAACACAGCTCATATCTTTTTCTCAGAAGCTGCCATCTCAAAGGTGCTGTATGCAGGGAGGAACATGGGGGGAGAAAGGTGTTACCAATACAGAATCAACAAGCTGCAATGTCCCTGAGCTGCAGCAGAAGCAGACAGCTCATATCTTGCAGAGTGCAACTCCCTGCCAGATGATCCTACTCACAGTAGGGCTCAGATAATCTGACCCCTGAAGAGACAGACCCATTACTTAAGGTCCTTCAAGTTACCAGATGAGCCACAAGAACTGAAGGCTCAGCACAGAAAGACTCGGTTCATGGAAACCTTCATGGGCTTCCTGAGAGGAACACAACTTTCCTCATGAAACTACAGCGCTGACTGCATGGTTAACAACTGCTGTGACCCAGGATGCCCTCAGCACACATAAATGCAGCTAATAATCTTGGTATTAGTACCAATTTCTACTATTATTACAGAATATTCTGTTCAATATTTGTCACCTATGGCACCAAGTAAGAGCCTGAGATTTGTGGCTGCAGGATGGTCAGTCAGCAGCAACTGTGGTACGCTAAGGGCAAGTTCCAGACTCCTGAGAGAACTTGATATAAATTGTCTTAATATTTTAAAAATGTCCTCAAACCTCTTCAGCAACAGGTTTGTCCAAAATTCCCATTCACTGGTTATTGCAGCCTGCTACCTGGAAAAAACTATAGATTCTCAATAACCATATTGTAAAATGAGAAGGAAGAAATTCAAGAACAGGCATCACTGTCATGAACAGCTGCTACTTGGCATGCATTTTTCCTCCTCTACATAATGAATATTATAAGAAAAATAATTTAAAAAAATCACATTGAGTCACAATGTGTGCCATGGCATATATGTAATGGCAATGCTGGCCCAGGAAAGACTAGTCTTCTGGCTTGCCCTTGCACTGATACCAAACACACCCAGTCTGGCTTTGAAAAAATCAGTACATCAAAGTACCAAGTCATGTTAAAGCACATATACATATTTTTTTACTTTAGAAAGAAATGGCTAGAAGAGAAAAAAAAATCTTACTGAGTGACTGAAGGAAGACAGACACAGGTTGTGCTGAAAACAATGTCAATGTCACGTAATATTCTGCTGAAATTTCAGTCCTGACTTCAGTTATTACTTTTCTAAAATGAAAGTAAGAAAATATTTTGTTTGTTGTTAATTATCAACTTATCTGTATCTTCTGATTCTGTTCATTGAAATATTTTTCTCCTCCCCATCAGTCAAATAACACTTTTCACTATCTATCCTCACCTTACCCTTAGATTGTGTTTAGGAAGAAAAGAAATAGTTTTCCTAAGTATAAGAAATCCTGGCAAAAGTAGGTAAAGTGACTAGAAAACCAAAAAATAAGTTTATTGTGCTTAGTAAAGTGACCAATCTCATCTCATATTCTTTTCTTCATTCCTGCAATGTGTTACCTTGAACACAGACCAATTGAATTTCAGCATATTTTTCTTCTGAAGACCATGGAACAGTTTATTCTGAATTTTTATGGACTGACTCAGAATACAACTCCGCAAAGTAAGGACAAAAACCTGTGGTGTCGAATTCATGCAGCAAGTCAATTAGATGAAAAGGGGGGATGATGATTGTTATTCTAGTGGCTTATAGATTACAATTGGTTTTTAAAACTCTACCTGTTGTGGTCAGTGCTATTACATTTATCAGCAGAAATTTGGTCTACCCAAGTAATATTCTAGCACATTTTAGTTCACTCCCTGTTTCAAATCTGCATTGGTGCACCTTGCTGAGCATTGAGTTGCTGCTGCTCCCACCATAGTCAGAGGAGGTAAATACAGACCACAAGTTAAACAGGAAAGGGCACAAATTACATTGGCCCAAGGACAGCGACAATAGCCATGAAAATGAGGAAAGTGATCTGTTGTTTACATGCAATGCCTAAAACCATTTCCTATTTTCCTTAGACACTTGAGGGAGTCAAAGATTTTCCTTTGTTTCCGAACTTTTGTTTCCGAGCAGTAAAGATTTTTTAAAATTTATTTTTACTTTTCAGCTCATTCCCTCAAGGTTCAGCTGCATCATTGCTGTGACTGCTATCTGCTGTGTTAATGAGAATTTCTATTAGCATTGGAAAGCTGTGCTCAGCAGCACTGTCTGTCAGCCATTGGCATTGCTCTTGCTTGGATACCCACTGCCTGGAACTTACACCTGTCTGATCTCACTAGCTCAACACAGCAGCAGCCACCCAATTTGGGCTAGACCTTTAATGCATTCAGCTTAGAGAGCAGCTTTGCGTCTTCAGTGCAGGGTTTGTCTCATTACTTGTTAATTGAATCTCCTTTGCTGTAATATATGACCTAACAGCTATAGCAAATCTCAAACCTCAGCACACACAGGCTTGCTTAATGAATACAGAGTAAACTAAATTGCTTTTTTGTGTTTAATCACCATCAGGAAGTTTTTGGTCCTGTGATCTGAAGGCAGCTTCCCTGTTGACTTAACTCCCAATTAGTTGTGAGGTACTTCATCCTTTTACTTAACCTTGCTAATTATGAAGGGCCTTATGTGCCTCTTTTTCCCCCCTGCAGAGTAGAGATTCCTTTGAACTTGAACATACTGTTGCAGGAAGCAAGGCAAAGAGCAGTCATGTTTCTCCTCTCAGGTACTTCTATGGTACCTCTACTCTTTCCCCTGACACCTGATGCTGGAATCACATCCGGAGGTCAAGTTGAAGAAAGCCTAGGAGGAGACTCAGTTATCTAGTGCCAAATGGTTTCTCATTATACCAAAGCCTCCACTGTCAATTCATAGTTTAAAAACCTGCTTTACACTTTCCCCAGAGTTATAACTCTCAAAACAGAGGGCTTGACTTTAGCTGTATTCCTGCAGCTTTGTTAGCAAACTGTAAGATTTGACTTCACTTTTGTCCTGGAACTTTTGAAAACAGGAAAATATTTTGCATAACATACTCAAATAGAAGTGCAATCTATATTTTTTGCTCTGATTTGAAACATTCAGAATGACAGACCACTCTGTTCACCTTTAAACACCTTCACATGTGTTCTACTTTGTGCTACTCTTCCTCTTCCCTCCTTTACTCTAATACATACCTGGATGATGAAGAATTCACTAAATTAATGTTTGATAAGCTGGGGTAAACCCTAGGTTGGGTTTTAGGAGAGATTGATAAAGAAGATAGATTTTAAAATCCTCTCAGTACAAATAGAATTGTGCTACTATATTTTCCACAGAACTTTAGTATTGTGGTGCACCAGGTTATGACATTATTCAGCCAGTGAAAGACATCTCAAGCTGATAAATGCTTACCACCACTCAAAAATTAAGTAGAAAAAGTTGTCTTCAACTTTAATTTCAAAGATTTACTCTGGTTAAGAGCACTCCCTGTGTGTACTTCTCCTTTCTGAAGTACATGCAGTGTTACATGCAAAAATCCTAAAATGAATTACAGGATAAGGAAAAAATGAGTATCTGTTGAAGAATGGTATTTTAAAAAACCCAGGTAAACTAGTGTGGCAGCTATCTGTGGTGATAAGAGGAGGGAAAAGGGCTTCTAAAAGGGCTTCCTCCATCACTGGGATACACACCCAGGATGTAGGTTCTGGTCAGTGAAGGTCCTCACAGTCCTGAGGGATCCCATGACTGAGTGCCTACCCTTCCTCAGGCAGCACACCTACCCAGTTTAGCAGAATGCAGGGCAAGGAGTATAACTAGTGCAGAGGTGTGAAGTCGAGGCAAAAAGACACACAGATACTTTCCATCTTACCCATACTAAAAGGTAGGTGTAGGCAAATGATGTAATTCCATTTCTTGTTTGGGCAATTACTCCCTGCAAATGGTGACACATTGGTCATTTATGAAACAAAAAGCAAAATTGTGTTTCCCTGGCATGACCCTACTCCTGCTCCCAAATAGGAATTCAAGTGCCATCTGTAAGCCTCTGTTCCCACGAAGTTGGACAAGTTCAAGGTACAGGAATAGGGGAAAGAAAACAGAAATTAGAGCACCACCTCCTACCTCCATGTCTGCACAGCCTGAACTGTCAGAAAGGGTTAACTGTACTTTACCAAGGAAAGGGCTACTTCATCAAGAGATGAAAAGGTTAAATGATCAGCTTAAATAAAGAGAATGAAACAGTAATTTTTTTTTAGTTGAAAAAGCATTGAGTTTCAAGTGTTGCAACCCATGTACAGAAGCCCTAGTATTTTAAATGAAAGAAGTGAGAATGTAGGAAGTACACTTGTCCTTGGCTGTTTTCCAAGACATCTCAGGTGTTGCAATGAATTTAAAATGTGAAATGAATCAAATATATGATAATAGATCTTTCATAAGTCATTTTTCTTTAAATAATGAACAAAACTCCAACTTATCCTGGGAAAATGTCCCATTTTTCATTCAACTTTTAGGAGCCATTTCCTAGCTGTACCTCCCACCACAATAGCCTCCAGCTTTCTGGATTCAAGTACTCAGCTTTAATTTAGATATATCTGGACCATGCATGTTCTAGGTGTAAAAGAAACAAAATAGAAAGGCTCAAGAAAATGAGACACTTGAACAAGCTACCTTCATTTGCAGGCTTCTCTGGGATATTCTCTGCTTTAGGGAAAGACTGCTGCTCTTTCAGGATGGACACATAAAAATATGCGTTGGGAAAAACAGACTATATAAGTTTGGATCTCTCATTGATGAAGTGATAAATTAATGAAGTCTGAAGTGAAATTATTTAGTTTCTTAATTTATTTTTTCATTCCATGTTTTCCAAAGGATGAAGTGAGCACCACAATGACAAAGAAACCTTTTCCATCACGTTAAAATCGTAGAACTGCTATGCAGAAGCAAAAGTTTAATCAGATGAAGATACAAAACACAAGGTGAAAAAAAGAGATTTTATATGTATTGCCAGAGAAATGCTCTCCAAATAAGATAATATAGCATAAAAAATACTTAGTTTTTAATACGCCCAGGGTTCAGGCTATGTACGTTGTCCACCATGAAAGTTTATTGAGAACAAATCTTGTTTAAGTCAAGGAAATGCTCTGAAATTTCTCTGTGAAGGGATAATAAAAATTGTGCATATATTGTACCCTTGGGGCAGTTTCAAACTTCATCCCCAGATTGGTTGTAGGAAATGTCCTTCCTGCTTTACTAAACTAATTTCCACAAGCCCAAAAGGTATTTAGAGGTGAGGTCATGGGAGCTGGGAGCCTTAGTAGAGAAAATGATAGATCATTGGGTTGTGTTTAAATCAATTGAAAAAACTCAAACCCAAAGCTAACCAACCACCACCAACAAAAACAAACACCCCCCCCACCATATTCTTTAGAATGTCCCCAGAAATTAAATCTTACAATGTTAAAAATATGTAATTTTTTGTTGAACTAAGAAAAGCTTAATTTCAAGATAACTGGTGCCCTACAATCTCCTTTTATGTCCTTGTTACCATATTTATTAAAACAGAGGCCATCCCATTTTTATATATATACACACAAAACACTAAACACTAACAGGAATTTAACTGATTATAGTNATTACATAATGTAATTGCACAGAGTGAAAGATAAGTTATCATAATTTTATGCTAACAAAACCAACTTTCTTGGTTGTTCTCAGCATGGGGAGATGTTCCCTTATGGACTATATAGATCATCTCAAGCTGTATCAACCACAGTGTCAACTAGGCTGACAAATCAAGATTTCTGGCACATTTGAACCACTAAAGATTATAGATGAAGGAAAAGTTTTATGGTAACATTCATCTTCCAAGTTGTAGCAATCATTTTGCTATGCAAAATTAAGTGCCACAGTCTTCTTAATTCAATTATTTCGGGGTACTCAAAATCCATAGCATAATCAAAAGCATAATCATTGCAGTTAAGCTCAAGATTTATCCTGTAAAACGTGAAACCTACAATACCTGAAACCAGTGGCAAATCCTGAATAATGGGAATAAGAAACTTAATTTTAAACATTTTATATGAACCTTCCTTTACCTATTAAAGGAAATACAGGACATGATGAAGAATGCTCAAAACACTGAGTTATAAACTGCCTTCTGTTGCCTCCACTTCTTCCCCTGATACCATGAGAGGTTCCTAAAATGCCATTTGGAGTAAATATAGAATAAGTAGTTTTGATTTGCTAAATAAAGAAACATATACAGGCTCTCTTATTTTCTATGAAATAAACAGTATTATCCATTATTTTGGCATTCTACACAGCTTAGCTGTGTATAAATTTGGTCCTTGTATTTTTTCCATATTTGACTGATTTACAGTTTTTAATTATGACCCAAAAATTTTAAAACAAAATATTTGTTTAAGATCTACTGTTCTTAAAATAAAGACCTGAAGTGTAATTGAAGACAAGCACTATTTCTCTCAATAGAGAATATGGATGTAAACCTTGAAAAGGCTGAGAATCTACTAATGTACTGAATTCAGTGCACTGAATTTTTTGTCTGCCAAAAAGAAAAGATGGCATAAGGCATGAATTTGTCACAATACTATGGGATCACTGATTTCATAAGATGAAAAAAAAGAGAGAAATTGAGATGGCATTAGTCAGGTTAGAAGTCCTCTCTGTAAAACACCTTTCTGGCAGTTGTTTGCACGAGACTGAAAATTTGTGATGAATCTGCATGCATAGAAGATTGGCACCACATCTGAGCTGCTGAACCAGATTTTGACGTGGTCTTTAACAGAGTATAATGGAAAGTGTCTTAAATTAGGAAAAGCCACTAGGTGCCTTGTAGATTTACTCAACAGGAATAGAATTTTCCAGTCAGAGGGAAAAAATTATTGTCGCAAATGCTTTTTCTGATTTGATAATTTCACAAGGTCTTCTATTCATATTTAATACTGGTTTTGTGTTTATCCCCAAAGGCATATTTTTTCCATACAAACTGAGACAGAAAGCTTGTCAACACTGCATGTCTAAGTGGAAAAGCAGACATTAAAATTTCTGACATGACTGCCTTTATGCCAATGTCACATTAGTTCTAGACTTCTGCTCTCTGAGAGTTGGTTTGTATGGATTCAACAAATTATTAGCTGGAGGAACACAGACATTTTGGTATTAAATTTTGATTTAATACCAAGTCCTTGCTTCAGAAAATTACTACTGCATTTTTGCTTCCGCATTAAATGAAAGCGTCAAATGTTCAAAACTAAGATTGTTGCATATTCCCGAATTCCCATCTGTTTGGTCAATGTGCATAATTTATTTCAGTTTGTTTTAGAAAATACTATGCTGCAGTGTTAGACACTAGATAGAAACTCTCTAGTCAATGACCGTCTGGAATTTCCAGTAGGTTGAGAACTGGTGGGACTTCTATCTTGCATTGATTGCATCTTCAGCACTTGGATTCTTGGCAAAGATTTTGCTTTGTCTTTGGGAGATGTTCAATGCAATAGAAGTGTGGATGCACTATACTCGGCTATATGGACATGCTTTCATGGAGAAATGATGTGAAACACCTGTGTGACAATTGGTCTTCATTCCAAGGATATGTTGGCATTGGGCAGTGAACTCAATGATGAAAACCTTTCTAACAATCATCCTCAAAGAGTAGATGAGGATTCACACTGGGAATAGGACTGGTGTTGTGTAAGGAGCATCTTGTGATTGATATGTGTTAGCTTTAATATGACCTCATCCCTCCACGTTAGCTGCACTCCACTAGAAATAACATTCCTGGAAGAAGATAAAGGAGAATGAGTCATGGAATAGTAATTTCAAGAAATACACTCCTGTCAGTGTTTGAGGAAGGTTTTGGATGCAAGTATGAATATTTGACTTGCAATGTGTATTTTCAAGACCGATCCATTAACAACTTCTGCATATTCTGATGTACTATTTTGACACTTGTACTGAGCTCTTCAAAAGGCACTCACTCACCTCTTTCATCAGTGTCTATGAGACACAGTGTTCCAAATGTATCTTATAAATAAAGTATCATCTAAGTGCTGTTCAAATTTGCAAGTCATTAAATGCTTTTGGAGCTCTTCAGCAGAGAATCATCAGCTTCTCACCTGCAGGAGAGTTTAGTGGGAGATGAGCTACCAGCTATGTCCTGCTCATCTGATTTAAGAAAAGGAAGAGGAGGAACATAATCAAGAACTGCTCTTCCAACTCCTGCCTACTCCAGTAGACTGATTTACTTCAGTCTTGGAGAGGATTAACCCTTTTGCAAGCCACAATCTTATCAATCTCTAAAATTAGAAG
>WEIU01004090.1:811-11052 GCA_013389925.1 Aegithalos caudatus
TCCTGTTTCCTCTGTATGGCTTTGTCATTCACTGTAGCAGTAAAGCTGTTTAAAGAATTTCACTGTGCCCTGTTTTGTCTTCAAATGGACAGGAGTCCAGCACATAGTTGAAAGAAGTAAAGTTCCTAGCAATAAGAATCTGTTTATCAAGTATATTTGGCACTGATCAAATTTAACTTGTGGCAAAAAGAACTCTGAATTTTCTTCAGCAGACNGTATGCATCCTGATTTGTTCTGCTGAAGTAGCAGGGGATTTCAGCATCCTGACTCTGCAATGTATTATGCCTGACTTCTGTTTGGATGTGAGGAAAAGGACATTGCACAAGGGGCCTCTTCCCACCAGAATACTCCACAGGGGGCTTGGTGTAATTGCAGCTCCCGCGTTTCCCTGAGAAGAAAGGCTTTTAGCTTCTTCCCCAAATATTCTGTGGAAAGATAAATTTGAGGCAAATGTTCTCACCACACCAACCAAAGGAATTGTTTAGCTGTGGAAAGAGCCTTGAACAACTTTCCTGAAGATGCAGGTATCTTTCTATTGTGCCCCTTTTCTGCATGATTTTGCCTTTGAATTTCTGAGTGGACTGAAGCTATTCTTCATTATTCCATCTGAGACCAAAATTTCATAGGCTGAATTAATCACAAGCATAGGCAATTCTTGTTCTGGATGAAGTGATGCACTTTCTTTGTATGACAGATGCAGCAATATGTTTATCAATAAATGCAGAGATTTAACAAGGCTTAATAGTAAATATGACATTGGCTAGAAAAATTCATTGAAAAGATACATTTGATTACTATAGAGGATAAGGTCAGGCAAAGGTATCAGGAAGGCCCTCTGACTAAGGTTCAGAAAGGACCCCCTTGCATTTTAAACTCCTTCTCAGAGGGGAGTTTATATGTGCCTGGATCCAAACTTAGGCCCAGACTTGGTCAATGCTTTGTGTCTACATGTGCACAATCAATCCTTTGTATTAGTTAGCTAAGATTTCCAAGTTTACTATGCTACTAATCACTGAGATTCTGTTGTAGCAAGAAATCTCTCAGCCTCAAAGGTTAACCTTGAGAGGCATCTGTACTCAAGGGTCGATCCTTCTGTACAGGAGAGCTCAGCAGGTCCTGGACTGTCTACTGTTTTGGAGTATCAGAGTTATAGACATATTTGCAGAGTGACTGCAGAAATTAGTTTCTTCCAAACTTGGCTTGAGTCAGACTTTGACCAGTGTTACGGTTTAGGGAAGAAGAGTGTGTGTGGGCTGGCTCTTTTGTTACCTGTCTCCCCTGAATCTGCCATGAGTCAGATGCAGTCATCCTAGCCAGACACATTTGTTGCCATCATTTTTGGTGGCAATGGGTTGAGCAGAGTTATGGGAAATAAATGCCAGTTTGGGCAGCTGGGTGGAGCACACCATCATGATCCTGAATGGTTCTGATATATGAAACACTAGAAAAAGATCATTCCTAAAATGTTTCATTAAAATTGTGATATCCTGTATGAAGTAACAATAACATCAGTCTCTCTTCCCCTCATTTATTTTGCAATATGCAAAATGCA
The DNA here is from genome assembly GCA_013389925.1 of Aegithalos caudatus. Classification (NCBI taxonomy): domain Eukaryota; kingdom Metazoa; phylum Chordata; class Aves; order Passeriformes; family Aegithalidae; genus Aegithalos; species Aegithalos caudatus. The sequence goes on from WEIU01004090.1 coordinate 2,364, forward strand.
TTTGTCCTAAAAGAATTCCATTTTTAAAAATCTGAAAATGTAGAACTAGAACTTGCATGAAATCTTGAAAATTTTCAGACTTTTAAGTTGGAAATCCCAACCTCAAACATAATTATGAGACTTTAATTCCTCATTGAATCTTTTTCCACACAAAAACTTGGTGAAAGGGTTGTAGAGTGTTCTAGAAATTATGTTTTGAAATAACTGATTCTAGAATTCTGTTATTCTAGTAATTTTCTAGTAATAGTGAATATTCTCTATAATATCAGCAGGAAAAAATTGCACCAAAGGAATATGAATTATACTTTAATACAATAGAGAATAGTTAATAAATAGTAACTTCCAGGGAGCTGAAATCCTCCACATCCTGATATTTAAATTTTCTTTTATTCATATAACCAATTCAAATCATTCATAGGCAAAATTTCAAATCATTGCATGAGCACTTACTTGGAGTCTTTCATACAAATTCCCTTCTAGCAATTTGGAAGCTTTTCATAACAGGTCAGAAGAATCTTCTTCCGCAGCATCAGATCTACTAAAAAGGTAGAACCTTTTTAAAAGAACCTTGTCTTTTGCTCTCAGCAAGGAAGTTATATGGTGGGAAATCAGACTGCAGAGGTGAGCTGGAAAGTTACGTAAAAGATCACGCTCCAAGATCCTAACTCAATTTAAGTAATGTGATTTGGGGATGATTTTGGAAAAGGCTGAGCATCTGCAGAGCTGTTGAATTTCAGCTGGCATTTCGCTCCTTGCTTTTGAAAATGGCAGAAAGCCTGCTAGGTCATGCAAATAGAAAGCAAGGTACCTAAGATCAATTTGTTAAGGTCATGATTTGAGAGTACTCACTGGTAGATGTGGGTATCCAGATCCTCTTTTTATGTCAATAACCAATAAATAAGCTTACATTTTTGCATAAGATGACACAATGCTGGAGTATTAGCTCTGTAGGTTAAAAGGAAATGCAAAATGGAAAAATCCTAAGTGAGACTTTCCTTAGAGTATGCCAGAGTTTCTCTAGCATAAAGAAACCTAAACCAAACCAAAAGCAAACAAACCTATCCCCCCACCAAATACATAAATAAATAACCCAACTAAAACTCCAGAGCCCTTTCATGACATTTATGTCACAGGCATTGCAACTCAATATTAAGTGGTGCTACGCTGCCTGACATCCTTCTTTTATTAACATGTTCTTCAGTAGTGTAAACCATCAGCTAGATTTTTCATTTTTTTTCAAAATATATCACATTATTTCTGCATTGGCTCAGTATGAAATGATGCAGCTATCATAAAGGACAAACAAGCTCTAGCAAAAATTGTTTGGGAAATTGTAAAATGATAGAAAATATGTAAATTCTAAGGTAATATAGGAACCTGTCAGAACACACATAGTTTTCACTGTTTATATTCCTGTCATGAAATTTTTTGTATCTGTGCCTAAAGAAAGTATATAGTTGTTTCATAACATTCAAATACAAGGAAGGGTGAGGGATGAAATCCAAATCTTACCTCTGGAATTCCTCACTTTTCTGCATTTATGCTGGGCTTTTAACTTTATTATGAAGTCATTACAGTTTATCATGCCAATCGGTATATGGGGAGTGTTAACCACAGACCTCTGACAGAATAAACCATGCATTCACAGTAAGTATCACACAAAAAATTCTATGAAAAATTAAGCACATGCATGAAGTGCTTCTTTCTTTAAACAACAATTCCTGCTTCCTCAGCCTTCTATACCCAAAGGCACTTAGATACACTAGGCTGAGTACATTCAAACTACCTTATAACCATGCTGGAAAGAGAGAACCATATAAAGCAGTTACCAACAGTTGGTTCCAAGGTGTTTGTCTCTCAGCTTACTTTGACAGATGAGAGTGATCAAAATAGGATTAAATTAGAGAAAGTCTATGTCTATATAAGCAAGTGAATCTGCACAGCAAAAGCCTGTGGCCACCCTGTGTTTATGTGGAAGGTGGGGAAGTTCCTTCATACCATCTCTGAATTATGTCTTCTGGCTTAATTTCATCCTAAACAGGATACAGATCATCAGCTCTGAGACTGTCATCTGAACTAGGCAAACAGAGAAGGATTGAGAGCTTGGCTTCAAAAGTACACCCTGGCCCACACACAGTCAGTGGTGCAGACTTACCACTGCAGACTGCAGGTTTTGGGTAGAAAAGATCCAAAGATCAGCATTCAAAGCAGTAATCCAGTGTCATATCTTATATTAAAAATTAGGACTCCTTAGAATGATGTTGACAAAAGTTAAGGTTGACATGAAGATGACACGGCCTTCTGGGATGGACTTGCAAGACAGACGAGTTAGCTTAAAACAGTTGCCGTGGTTTGTATCCGGTAAATGTTTGACATGGTTTTGCTGCAGTGTGCTGGTTCGTTCCTTGGCATGGTTAGGGTCTTGTCCAGTGAAAAGAGATTTCCCAGGAAATTGCCATACCTTGAGCACAGTGTTTTTATTGTGTCTTGAAAAATGAAATGGAGGAAATTGCCATACGTTTAGTATTACAAACTTATTATGGCATCTTGCAAAATGTAATGGAAATGAACCTAAATAAGTGGTCTATAAAACTACTTCTGAAACATTCAGCTTTTTGCAGAGACTGAAACGTTTTCTGCAGAATGATGGAAACCTCCATATTGTGTGGGGCAATTTGTATATCTGCTGTAGTGTTTTTAATGTGTACTTTGGAAGAGTAGCTACTATAATAGTAAAATATATCTTTTTAGCTGTTGTACCTTTCTATTAAGTTGTACTAATGCTTAGACCATGATGATTTATAGGGTTTTTTTTTCTACTGCTCTTGGAACTAGAGCCTCAGCTGTGTACCATGAGGACAACCTATTGAAATACCTTCTGCCAAAGCATTATCTGGCTTTTAAACTCACTTTTTTGCTTTTCTTGCTCTCTTGCAGAATTGAGGAATTAGATGATTATGGGATAATTCAGATTGAGAGGGTGCTCTGGATGTCTAACCTCCTATTATTAAAATTAGTAGTAATTTTTAGTGTTTAAAAACAAAGACGCAAGTGTGATATTTTTTCTTCAAAACTACCTTTCTGTATCAGTGTTTCAGAGAAATTCTGTGAAGAATTATCTTCTCTCTTCCTAAGAAAACTATGCATTTCCAGTGTTAGGTTTTAAGAAAATCAATCTGTTTACCTTATCTGCTTACCTTAGGAAGTGACTGTGTCATGATCTCAAAATATCTACATGGATAAAACCATGGTACTTTAATCCTGGCAGAAAAAGGTGTAACAAGATCCAGTGTCCAGAAGCTGAAATCAGATAAATTCAGATTTTAAAAGGCAAATTTTAATAATTTATATATTTAATCATTATAGCAATTTATTAAAGGATAGTTTGAATAATACATCAAACTAAGTATTAAAATCAAAAATAGTTGTCTTTTGAAAACTATGTCCTCTAATTCAGAAGACTGATATACAGATTTCTGCACTAAAAATCAATAGTCTATGCTAGGAAATCCACGTGGATAGTCAGAGGTATCTCTTATGTGCATCAGCATTGTGTATATTCTTATTAGTGCCTTTTCTGTTTAAATTCCATATTGTTCCTAAATTTCAAGCTGGTTTTAGGATCCTGACAATCATTATAGAACAATTGAAAACAGCTGAAATCGTGGGTATGATAAGTAAGCATAGATAGATCACCTGAGATATAAAACATACTTTGCTAATTATTGTTAAATTCAGCAGAGTCGAAGAGCTCTGAGCTGTCTAAATCATCACAGCCTTGCTTTCAGTGTTAGACCAGGGGCTTTCCTTGCAATTCTGTCACTGGAACTGGCAATGTACACCTGGATTAGCAGCTGCAGGAGAAAAGAGTTGTTTGACTCAACCAAGCCCATGATATTGCATTGTCACAAAGGCTGTGGCAGTGTAAAAGAGCTGTTTTAAGTAGTATGGACTGGAGAGATGTGGGCTCTCTTTGTTCTGCCTTTTGTGCCTTGGATGTGGGCGATAGAAGGCTGCTAGGGAGAGGCTCGTGGTGTGTCTTGGGGCACTTTGGAAATGGTGGCAGTACTCAGGGCTCCACACAGTCACATTTTGTGAAATAAAAACCATCTGAGTAGTGGTGGTAAACAACTCACTCAAACATCTCTGATGAAAGAATCAAAACTCTGGTATATTCCATGAACCTGTGAATGAGCCTGGGTAATTTTTTGTGTATATGCCCGTCCTGCACTGTAATGGTGCAAGCCTTGATGTATTCAGGTGACTCATAGACCAGGCTTTTTTCAAAGTTCACTGCATGAAGGAGTGTGTGAGTAAGAACACAGTCTGATGGTCACAGCCAATGCCATGGTTATGAGCAGTAAACGTAAAGGTACCTTTAAAGTCATAAGCCTTCATAAGATTCTGATATTGACTCACCAGAAGCTTTGTCTTGCTGATATTTCCCATATGGTCAGCTGCTGCCAGTGCAATGGGGCTGTATGGGAAAATAGTGGATTCTTTAGCCTTCCACCAGTCCCCATTTCTTATCAAAACAGAAGAACCTGACTTTGGGTTATGTGACAAAATGAGAAAAATGAAGTATTCTCATTGTAGGATAATAGGATTAAATTAGAGAAAGGCCATATGTGCCTTCTCAACTGACATGGCCTAGTAGAAATGAATCTTTAGAGTGAAACTTGTCTCATCATTCTCGTGTTTGCCATGAGGTTCCTTTGTATTTTTGTTGGAATGCATTAGTTGTACTTTTGAAGTGCTTCTTCTGACTTAATTCCTTCCAAGAGGAATTGTTTCTGTTTGGTGCCATCAAATGCTTTTTAAAACCACACGTACATGTTTGAGAAAGGATGAAATTTGGAATTAGTCTGTTTCCCTCCTGTGCCCTAGCAATGTGATCTATAAAGAAAGGTAAGATGAGCTGGCCAAGCAGAAGTTATTTCACTGAAATAGATAGTATTGCTATGTATTAAATTACTGCTCCATGTGAGTCTGGATGGCAGCATCTGGCTGTGGCAGGCTGTCAGGCAAGGGGTAGAGCTTTTATTTTTCTGGCAATATCAGCCAAGTGCTTGTGCTCAGTTCTGATCTGGGCAGGGGTCACTCCTGTAATTCTAGGGACTGGGTAGAAATGGGATTAGTGCAATGATTTGAACTGCCATGTGCTGCTCATGCCAGAGGAAGACATCAAACTAGATTTTGTGCTGTCATCAACAGCTGTCATGACTATTTCCTTAAGTCTGTGTTTGGAAGGGCATTTATGTAGCCTTAGAGTCATGATTATGGTTAAAATTTGTTAACACAGACTAGGGTGAGCTGTAGTGGAAGGAGCCTTAGAAATAAGTTTAACTCCATTATGGTAAGCATAATTTTTATTTTATTTCTGTGCAGAAAAACAATATTTCAATGGTTTTAGTGTCCTTTTAATGAAATAAACCCAGAAGTTATGTCTTTGGAGAGACCAAAGGAAGGGAACAAATAAATGGTATTTTTCTCATGTGGTTGATAATGACTTGTGCCTGTCATTTTTATTCCCTGTTTATCTGACCTATTAATAGAGGGCAAAATTCCAAAGAAATGTTTAATTAACATTTGTAATTAGTATTACAAAAGACCCTGCTTTATAGAACAGGCAGCCCAGAGAGGAGGGTCAGGAAAAGACAAGCTCTTCACCCTGTAATTATTGCAGCTCTCTGTAGTGCTCTCATTCATCTCATTAACATCACAGTGGGATGGTGCCACTGCAGGCTACTGGCAGGTGTCTAACTGCTTTCCTCCTGGGGAGACTTCTACAAAAGAGGTCCTGATCTGCAAATAAGTTTGAAAGCTTGCCAGTGGAGCTCCTCATTCAAACTTCGAAGTCTCCTGCTTCCAAAACACCCTAAAGACTTTCAATTTCAATAAACAGTGGTATTCTGGGGAAGTGCTTGCTTTTTAACTGTGGAAGAGAGAGGGAAGCAATTGAGGTTTGGTATAGCAAAATATACTACTTAATTAACATGTTGCATTAAAAAAATAGCTAGAAGTGAATTGTAGCTGGATAAACAAAAGGAAAACCTGAGTCATCACTTGAAAAACACTGAAATGCAATCAACCCATAAAAAAGGCATTTGTCAATTTTCTGTGAGTGGGTGAAGCTTTTCTTCTTCTGGAATGTCTTTCTTCTTCAAATTAAATTAAAACAACAATCATATCAAATATTCTAGTTCAGAAAAGGATAGTATGTATTTTATGGAAAAAGAAATTAATTTGGTTTTATTTTTTTGCAAAACATATTAAAATGACCTTATTCGGTCCTGTGGCATTCAGGTTTTTCCTAAATCCCCATCTCCTGTATTTACAAAAAACCCCTTGCCTTTGAATGAGCAGTAATTAGTGAGTTTCTAGCCATAAAACAGATGAGAAAAACCAAGATTACATAAAGTAAGGAAAAAAAAAACCCTATAAACTTTTTTTTTTCTTTTTTGTTAAAGATAGTACATGATTTAAAGCCAATCTCATGGATTTTGAAGATACAGTTTATTTTATTGTACTTTTTGGGTATGGTGTAACTGAGCTTTTTTATTACAGCTGTAAGTAATGAGGCAATAAACATTTACAATATATGGCATGAATGAAGTCAACAACTACTCAATGTTTGAAAAAGTCCTAAATCAGGTGAACTTCCTTGATTTTATTGGAATTGCTCTTGTAACAGAGTTTGTCAGCTTTGGTGTATTGTTTACAATGATGATTAGAGGACCATTATAAATATGCATAAGAGCTAAATTAAACCTACCTCTACTAAAGAGCTTGTATATGAAAGGATACTGAAGGTAATGTTTGGAACAGAAGTGCAGAAGATGTTCACTGGAATCTTGTTGGCTGGATTAACTATAATGAATCATCAAAATCAGATGACCTGTGATTTTTGAGAACACATTGTTCAGTTTGGGGAAAGGAATCAATGCTACATTTATTTATTGCTGACAGAGCAGAAATTGCTGCATTTTTAAGCCCTCTGATCATGGCCAAGTAGATTTTGAAAAAGTATGCTCAGATATTGAATAGAAAGGTGGTCTCTGCCTTGGATCAGTTAGGACAGGAGGTGGTTGACAGAGATGGAAAACAGGGAAAGAATGAGTGAGCATAGGCTTGCAGAACCCAAAATACTTACTTATGTATGAGCCAGTGCTATACTTTAGAAGCATTTTAAGACATTTATTAAATAAAATATTGGTATAGTTTTGCAGATATTTACTGATACTTGTTTTTAAAGTAAAATAATGAAATGATGAAAATCTACGTAATGGTTTGAAGACACTTGTCAAGTTTCTGACAGTGAATAAGAGACGCGAAAGTAGCAGAGTAGAGACTGTCATATTCTAGTGCATATTTAAGAGGACAAAATTTTGTACTTAGTCTGGTGATACAAACTTTTAAAAGCTACATGATTCAGTCCAAATATCTGCTATTCTGAGTCGGGATTTCCATCCATTTAGGAAGACAGGCATGAGGTAAGGAGCAAACACTGTAAAAATTTGTGTATCCATGAAATTCTGCCCCAGACTGCAAATAATTAAAAGGCTTGATTTACCAGTGAGACACACACTGAGCATAAACAGCTCCTAAAGTCACTGTCTGACCTTTGTCCTTTTACAGAGCTGCCTCCAGGGAACTGATCTCCTGGTATGAAAAATTTGTTACATGGATTACATAGTTAAAGTCCAATGTTTGATTTCGAGCTAGAATAACTGAGGGGAAGCGTCTTGTGTTTGTGAAAAAAAACAACTTCACATTCGTCTAAAAGTCCTTAAAGATCAGGTGCATAATTATAACCCTTTTTCTCACTGAGCATAAGCCAATATACTTTAAAAGTATAGATCAAATATACTGTATAATTTGTGCTAGTTCATTCTTTTATTTTAATAGAGACAATGTTACTTGCTTACATGAAGTTTAAGCATAGACTACTTTGAGGTTTATTTCTTCTGGAATGTACATTTTCTTAGATTTGTTCTTCTATTTTTCCACCAAGTATTAATATATATATGGCTTGAATTCTGCCAGGAACAGGCAAAAGGTGATGAGAGAGAGAAGAAAAAAAAAAAAAAAAAAAAAAAAAAAAAAAAAAAAAAAAAAAAAAAGCCAGGGTTCTGGCCTTTAAAATTCTAGGCAAAAGAGGAAGAAACCCATATTCACATAACTGTGGAGTATGTGACAATATTTTAAATTTTAACAAGGTGCATTGAAAGACTTTTGAATAGAGGAGGACTTTAAGGAGGGGATACAAGATTTCTCTTGATTTTTTCTGTATGCCAACTGTACTATATATAATCCAGCACTCTTGATTGTGGTAAGATTTATTGTCATTTTCTGTGTATGTGTATTAATTTCTTCTCCTAAATGGAATAAAAGAGAAGTTAGTGGTGGCTTGTTTTTATTATTATTTGTCATGAGTGATTTGGATTTTTTTTTTTTTTTTTTTTTTTTTTTTTTTAATTTGTGTAAGTCACCAGGGATGCAGCAAAGTGTCCAGGTCACTGGACCCAGTGTTGTAACAGCAAACCTTGTAATTGATCCTGGTAGAATGGAAGGATTAGCCCAGAAGTTCAGAGCAAACATGCACAGACCCTTGGCAACATCCACAAGCTGAAAGCTGACCTGGAAACAGGAAGATGTGGTAGATCTGTAATAGCTTTTCTGTTACCTA
>WEIU01004106.1:0-32416 GCA_013389925.1 Aegithalos caudatus
ATACAGGGCAATGTTACAGTCATTTTCTTCATTCACATCCAAATATTCGACAAGGCCTTCATGTAAGAAGTCTTCAAAATTCCTACAAATAAATTACACATTACATTAGAAGTACTATCTCATATTTCTGCAAACATAAAATACTTAGCACATATATTAAAGGAATGTAATATGTAAAGTTAAACCAGATAAATACTTCTACATGTGAAATTCTGTGCATATTACATATCAAAGAAAAATGTGCTTTTTTAATTAATCCTGTTGCCCATTCACTGCTTCACAGTCTGACAAATGAATGTTACTTACTTGAACAAAAAAAAAAATCTTTCCATATGTACTCATCATCACTGTAAATGTAGGGAAATATAAGGATAATCATGTACATTTTTGTGATAGTTTTGTGAAACTTAATTGGAGCTAAATTTAAATGCCTTTGTGTTAATTGTGCGGCTTTTAAAAAAAATACATAAACTAGTAATTTGCAAGGACTTTCAAAAATTCTGAGTGTGCCTAGTTTATGGTGGTTGATACTTCTGTGAGGTGTTTGATTTTTCAGTCAGTAAGATGATACTCAAACCTTCCACTTGCAGAAAGATAAGGCTGAGATGTATTTATTCTGTATACTCATCAAATCTCACAGCAGTAAGAAAATAAGAACACCAGCCTTAATTTGACTTTAAACAGAAAATCGCCAGTAGAGAGATTATGAATTTATATAGGAGAGCAGACTTCTCTAATTAGCTAACCCCCAGACTGTGAAATACCGACCGACTGAAGTACCTTCACTCAGTATTTACTTGGTGAAGATGAATATGGTCTACTTGAATTCTGTACCTGTATCCCTGAGCCAGTTCTTCCATATGCTTGTTTGTAACTGCAGGTTTTTGCTTCTTCACAATTATGTAAGGCCTGAAATTTTTTTGAAAAAAGGATTGTCATAGCAAATACTTAGGCAGGTAATTTAATTTATACTTACACGAAGAATCTATTCTACAAACTGTTCTTAAAATTTAACTGATAAAACCACATAAATAAAATCACTAACTATTCAGACCTTAGCTTGATATAACTTGAAATGTGTATCAGAAAAATCAAGACTTAAATTGTCAGGTGAAAGCCATTTTTCCCCTTTAAATCGATCAACTGAAATTTTTAAGTTTTACCTACAGATTTTGATGATGACTTTAAAAGATTTGAGACTTCCCAAACTACAAAGCTGAGAACAGCATTTAGTACTATGGTTATTGCAGGGATTTTACAGAACACTCATTAAGTGAACAGTTTGTGCTCAAGTGCCCACATACAAGGTTGCATTTTGCAATTGCCTACATGCTGTAAAGTACAGGTATTTACTGTGAGTGACCTCGGATGAATCCATAAATTTCAATAGCACATGGATCTCTGAAGGCTTCCCTACCACACGAAAACACTGACACAAAGGATGGCATGCAAGAAGGCAGAGTCAAAGGCTGTTGCTATTTGGATAAGTTTCTTTGATAAAGAGCAGCAAATAGCTACAAGACACTTGTGGAGTCCACTCTGAAGTACAAATAACTGTTAGAAGACCAATAAGCACTTTTAAATGGTTAATAGGGATATCTGTAGAATTGCAGGGTGAGGGGTGCCACAAAGCAAACTTGGTAAAACCCTGCAAATCCACATGATTTCCCTTGCTTTTATTTTAAAAACTAGAAGTTTTACTACCATTTCCCAAACTGCACATATTATTCCTGACTGGAAAAGTGATTTCTCTGCCACCGAATATGCCCCTACTATGGATGTCTTGACCAGGTATGATTAATTGATGCTTTGTACATTTACTGAGCCTGTGACATGCCTCAAACTGCATTCAGCATGCTCTGAGATTCAATTAATGAATAAAGTGGAATGCCACCAGTAGTTGTGTCTGCTACTTTGTTGAAGTGCACACAGAATATGCACACAACTAGTCAATGCTAAAATATGTGTACATTCATTAACCATCCTCTGCCTCTTCCAATCTCTGTTTTGAATGAGGGCAATTTAAAGACAGAAGAGATGCTCAAGTCTTACTGAATTTGCTTGAATCTGTTCCCAAGAAAGTCTCAGCCCAGTGCATAGAACAGTGTTTATCGCCAGTCCAGCAGTGAGGTAATTCTGATGAGAAGTTTACCTGCATAATCTCCCTCCATCAGAGGAAATGTAGACACACCTATCAGACAGATTTGTAGAGATGGAAACGAATTCGTTGATATAACCTGCTCGACGTAAGATCCGAAAGGTGTTGACTAATTTCTGGTGATCACGTATGACACCAAGGATGTTACCTGTTCAGAGAGAAAATAAACACCTGGTGCATCCTTTGCACATCCAAAACTATTTACAAATTCTGATCATGTGTGGCATGCATAGAAGTACTTCCTGCTTCTTGCAAATAATGAGTTGTTGTAAAATCTCCCTTCTCTAACATGAATAAGAATTGGCCCTTTTCTCCTCTCAATTCAAAATTGTCAGAATTTCACAGGTAATCCACCTGCATGCTTCCAAACAGCCTGAGAAACCAAATGATGTGTTTCTTCCAGCTTTCTTCAAGTATGTTTTTGCTCAGGTGCACATTCATCAGTTGGTGCACAAGTTAACAACTCTGAAGTCTGCAATTTCACCTGTACTGAAATGGATTAAAGGTTTCCAAGAACAGACCAAGGAACAGCCCTGATGCCTTGTCATAAATTTTAAAGTCCTGATATTTTGATATATGCGATTGCTCGCACCAGCACTAGGATTTTTCTTCCAGCTACTTAGCTCAACTCAGCTCCCTTAGCAGGGCACTTCAGCTCACACTTAGATATTCTGATGCATGATGAACAAATAAGAGAGTAAAATTCATTTAAAAAGCCACCTGACCAAACTAATCTTAATATATAAAATAAAAATCTATGGTCACATATTAAAAACTTTAAAGGAGAGGACAAAGGATTATACTTTTGGGAGTTTATAAGACAACAGAAAGATCTTTACAGCTTAAAGGATTTGTACTTAACAGATTATTTGCCTTTTTAAGTCATAAGTTTAAATTACGATCAAGTCAGTTATGTACAAGTTTGAAATTTTATGGACTAAACCCACAAACCAGTGGATTGAACAGTAACTTGGCTTGTCCAAGTATTAATTCATCTACATTTGGGAACATACTATCTTGTTCCATACTGCAAACTGAGCTTGTGAAGGAGAAGTCCAAATATTTTGGCCCTGCACTTGCCTTTGGACCATAAAACAAGACAGAAGAGAGTGCATGGGGTTTCACCAAACCTTATCTTTAACACACTGCTACGGAAAAGAAGAGCAAAGGAATGTAACTTGGTCAAGTGTTGCTTTTATGTTACTGGGAAAAGGCAGGGTTGGAGAACAACTGCTGTTTAATTCAAGGGTAAATGGAGAACTTATTCATGGTGACAGACGTTACACACTAGTCCCTGGAAGCGGATGCTACTGACAAAAGGCTACTTTGAAATCACAGTTATAGTTTTAAAAATGTCAGTAATTTGAAATCTGATACCGTAGTACCAGTTGTTTTAGAAACGCTAAAGGATCAGTTGTAAAAGAAATATGAATGTGCAGATGCAAAGCACGTGTGCCAAATCATCCCTTTAACAAGAGAGGCCTGTTTTCCATGGACTAATTTTTCTAATCATGCAGAAAGCAAGATGCCCCTCAAAGGTAATTTTAAAGAGAATAGCTTTGCTAAATATCGCAAACAATATTTTGATGTTTCCTTTCTGTTTTTAAAGGCACCTTAAAATGCACAAATATATATAAAAACATATAAAGATTACACAAAAATAAATACTTTCTGTAAAGAAAGATCTGAATTTGGAAATTAATTACAATATTACAAGTTGAAGTTATTTTCTTTTAAAAATACTTTATGAATGGCACCTCCTTTGGCCAATATCTGAAAAAACAAACAGACCTCTAGTTGAATGTACTTATTTTTGTGCCTATTTATCCAAGTAGGCTTAAAAACAGGGCTGAAATTTGAGAAAGCTTCAATTTCCCAGCTACAGACATCTGCAGTCAGAGTTCTGAAGACACAGCTTCATGCAACTAAGTGTCATCATCTGGCCCATCTACTTTGCCCAACCCTATCAAAATATTTACAGAGGAAATTATTTGCACGTGGAAAGCAGCATCTGCTGTTGACTGTGCTCCAAGAACTAATGGAGGCTTTCCGAAGCCTAACTCTCCATCGGCAACGTATCAGTCAGGACTGCTGAAAAGTAACATACCATTAAGAAAAACCAGGAACACATTTGGGTATGAAAGTTCTTCACCACAGAGCAGGTTGACATCTTCAACTCCAAGATTACTGGCTAATTTAATAATTGGACCATCTTCCATATCCGTAGTAATGTGAGTCATGAGGGCAAGGTTTTTAACCAAACCACAGGCCTGGGAAAAAACAAAACCAAAACCCACTGATTTTATACCTTCTCTTTCTATGTGTTAATACCATACTTGCAGTTTCCTTCCCATACTGTACTTATGACTAACAAAAAAAAAAGATGACAAAGTACAAAGTGAAAGAAATTAAATTAATTATTCTGGAGGGAAAAAAGGTAGAATTTTCTATATTACATTGAAATGTAATGTTTTAGCATTTGCAAGCTAATAAAAAATATTGGCAATGAAACAGATTTTAAGTTAACCAACCATGTATAACCCTGTATTTCTCTCCTCAGCTACTCAGCAACATAATGGAAATACAAAATTGGTCAATTTATCAATTTTCCATGTATCATGTATGTTCTAACACAAACATTAACATTTTAAAATGAAAAAGTATCTTATACAGTGTAACTTTATTTCAGCTACTTAATGAGATTAGCTCATATTGACTTATTCAGAAAATTCAAAATTCCTCCCCCCAGAATATCTTCAATTCAGGAAAAAAAATAGAAAGAAAAGGAAAGCCAAAGAAAAAGACTGCCAGAACCAATTCTTTGGCTGATATATGTACAAAGATGGTTTTCTTCCTCAAGCTAATGGCTACAGAAATACTGGCACATGTTTCCAACTGCAGGTTGATGCTGCCACTTCAAAACAGAATGTTTATTACAGAACACAGAGAAAGGGGCTTAGGACTCCTCTCTTTCTGCTCTCATCAAAAGAGAGCAAGTAGTTCCACTGCAAAAATGGGACCTGTTCATGTCATTGTCATATAGCCCAATGATTTCAGAATCAGATATGAACAGCTAGAACGTAAGAAGTCACAGAAGCTATGTTATCAGGCTGAGGATAATTTATCTCTCCAGAAACATCCTCATCAGAATTATTCCTCTGATGGAAGACCACCTGCTTCAAATTAAATAATGTCTTCATTCCTCTGGACAAGAAACACAGAAAGCAAAATAGAAATTGCTCACCTCTCCTTCAGGAGTGTCAGAAGGGCACAGCATCCCCCACTGGGATGGCTGCAGTGATCGAGGACCACTCACTTTCCTTGTCTTTTCAAACTGAGAAGAGATCCTGGTCATCATTCCCAGAGCAGATATGTAAGACAAGCGGGACAAGACTTGTGTCACGCCTTGGCGGTCCATCTTGAATCTCTTCAGAGACCAATTTCCCTGTAGAATAAAATTAATGCTTCAAAAGAATTTGTGCATTTTGTCCTTGTCTTGACTTTGTCCAGTGTCTAGATGGAATGGTGTCCATGGAGCTTTGCAAAACAAATGTTGCTCATTTATATAAATCAAGTTCCTAACTACCTATCTGCCTAAAAACTAGTTATAGCATATCTGTATTAAGTATTAAAGAGAAGTTGAAACAAAAGGGCTGCCCTTTCAGATGACAGGATACTTTTGCTATTACATATTCAATCACACAAATATTCTTTTTAATCTGTCCCTCACAGGTAAATCAATACTCAAATTTAGCTAAATTAAATTATTTTGGTTTTGTTTTATAGATTTTTGGTATTTAATTAAGAACAAAAAAGGTCTGTGGAGTGATATACCACTTCCACAACAGATCCCATGAGCTTTCAAGTTTTACCTTTTCCATGATTTGTTACTTTTGTAGAATACATAGATTTATGCTGGAGAAGTCTGATATCAAAGCCCTCTGTACATTTTTGAAGCCTTTTGTTTTTCGATTCCAGAGGAAAAAGACTCACTGATGTGTCTTCCCAGAGAAGAGCTGGGGCGGGGGGGAAGAGTACGTGTACCCAACTTCTATTTCGATTACACCAAATATGAAATGCAAGATCCATGTACATCTCAGAGGTTCTGTGTTTCAGGACTGTGCCAGGCACTCTCACTTGTGGTTTTAATTAGAACAGAGGAGCTCAGAGCATGTTCTAGGACACAAATGTGTTTCCAAGCCAAGCAGATTTAATAATCTCTACTGCAATCTTGGAATTTGGTGCTACAATTTTTGCCTTTGTGACATTAACTCCATATTCAGTTCTCAGCACCTGAGTCAGTAGATACAGCAAGTTTCTGTCTGAAATACTATTTGCTCCAGGCACCATGTTACTGATCAGCCCAAAGTTGACATTTTTCCAAAGACTGCCTTCTGCTAATTCTTGAACCATTTTTGGCAAATTCAGCTCACCAATTATAACAAATAATTTGAAGCTCACTTGCTGTACTACACTATAAAACCCTTTTAGAGGGTTAGATTTGCTTGCCTTTTTTTATTTCCACTTTTAACAGCACAATCCCATTTAGTGATCAACAGGAAGAAAACACCACCCTTATGAATGATTTTATTTGCTTCCACTGGAGACTATCAAACAGTCTCAAACCTATAATATCAAGTGGGAAGACATGATGCCCAACAGCAAGTCAGTCAAAAGAAACCTGTTCATTTGTTCAGCACCCTTGGGAAGGGTTCATTCACTGACCATTTCATTCTTTAAAGACTGGAGTTATGAGAGTATAAATGGAAGAATACAATAAATCAGTAGTTTTTCTTCACACCTAGTATTGCATCTGTAGGCTAAGTAAGTGTGTGGTTTCTCCCTTGCTGCCCAGAAGAGTCTATAATCAAAAACTCTGCGAAAAAGGGCAAGTAAAAATGCTGCCTGAAGAAGTCATACAAAATATCCTTTGGAAGGAACAGACCAGATCCTTCAAAAGTTGTCCACAAAAAAGAAAACCAAAAGGGGCCAGGACAGTTGTGAGACCACCCCCATTGAGAACAACCTATTGAGAACTCTCATGAATGGAAGTTGCCCCCTCAGTGGCATCAGGTGATTCTTCAGATGCTGGAACGTGCATCAGGCTTGTGACACTACTGCCTGCCCTACTTTCTCTTCTGGGGTTTTCCAAGGTAAGGAGAGGACCTGTAGTAAATATCACTGAGCACCACTGTACAGCTGATGCAATAGGGCTGTGAATTCTTTTGCATGCTACTGGTGTAATTATGAATCTGCTCAGTTATTTCATGCTCTTTGAGACTATCATTGAAGCATTCTGGTGAGATTGGAGATTGTCATTTCCAAGAATGATTTTTATGGTATTTGCTTAATCTCTTGAATGGTGTGCACTGGGCATTGTTCCTGAGAAATTATTTTTCAATGCTTAAGAGCAGATGGTGTTTAACTGCTTATGTGGCAGTAAAAAAAAGTCCAAAGACAGAGGAAGAATGAAGACTTTACTGAATATGGACTGAATATTTGCAGATTATCTCTGTCAGTCCAAATGGAAAAACTGGCACAAGCTAGAAGAAAGCACCACCATTTAGAGAAACAAATCTGTTGATTGTTTTGGTTATGTGCACTGTAGAGATTTAACTACATTTGGGGTACTCATAAAATTAAAGAGTGATAAGCTTTAACACTGGGATTTGTAAGTTACAGACTGTTGGTGGTTTTGGATGCAATATGTGGAATTACTTTGTTTATAAGAACCAAAGAAAAACCTCAGTTTTATGCTAGGCAGAAAAGCCCTCTCAAGAGCACCAAAGATTAAAAATTAAGTTCCACAGTTTTTACCAGCTCCTAAAATACTTAAGCCTAATCTAATTTCTTTTAAAAATCATGTGTTTCAAAGTCTTTTACAAGCTACTAGCTGGATTTCAGGAGCAATCTCATGAATTGCTCTTGCAGATGTCTGAGGTGAAAGACAAAGTTAGTGGCTATTATTGGTCTTGTCCACTGGTGAGAATGAAAGTATCTGTTCCAGCAGAAGACAGAAACAAGCTAAAATCCAACCAAGACAAATATTTAAAGGGTGATTATCAGGGGTTTTTTAATATTACACCATGCAGCAGATTTCCCTGTTAAATAGATCAGTACCATTAGCAGAGAAGTACCAACTTCTATGCTGCAAATTTGTTCATTCCAGCAACTTCAATATAAAAAGGCACTGCCCTCAAAGAGTTCAGAATTGAGGTTGAGGGGATTTTTTTTAACTCCTGTTCATGATGTTTTCCTGCTGTTTTTCAAAAATCTTTTGTATAAATGATGTAGCCTGATCCCAGGTAATCCAGATAATAAAAAACCACAGTCAAGTAGAACCTAAAAGACAGTCACTTGGATAAATACAACCATGACCACTACTTTAAATTTGCCTGTTTCTATCATTCCTTCTCAAAAACTAAAACATCAGTTTGAAATAAAAGATGCTTGATGATTATTGATTTTTCAGCGAATTCCAAATGCCCTTCACGTGACAGTTTTGCAATTTTAGTCTATAAAAAACATGAAACAGATCTGCTTTTCAAACCAAACCCAGAAGATTAATCAAAAATAAATGTACACATTTCCATCATTCACTATGGTGGAAAAGCTTTGCAGCCTAGAATGAGAACAGAAATACTTACTGTAGAGATGGCATTGACCATGCCGTTGGTGATCTGGTCCTGCCGCATGTGCTTCACGACATCAAACTGAGCTGCACGCTGCTTGGGGATGACCTGGTCAGCAATCTTTTTCAGCTCAGAGTTAAATTTTTTGAACAAATCTTCAAACAGAAGAGAAAGAAGCTGGAAATACAAAACAGTTAACGGAAAAATTATACTTCTCCAAGTCCAGAAAATGGGGAAAGAGAGGGGAGACATGTGCTTAATATTTCTACCCTTCTACTTGTCAGTTAAAATATAACTTTTCTGTTTCACAAATGATAATTTTATCACAAGTTTTTTGCCTTGTTACAGTATT
The DNA here is from genome assembly GCA_013389925.1 of Aegithalos caudatus. Taxonomy (NCBI): domain Eukaryota; kingdom Metazoa; phylum Chordata; class Aves; order Passeriformes; family Aegithalidae; genus Aegithalos; species Aegithalos caudatus. Next base: position 9,143 of record WEIU01004106.1, read on the forward strand.
ACAGAACTAAGCTCCTAACAGAAATTAAGTAAAATGGTCTAAGTTTATGCACTTATTCCCTCTGCTTTGCTTTAATCCTTCCTTCACAATATTTTAGCACAGCCATACTTCTCTATGCTATCTAACTATTTTCCCTAATCTGCTACATTACAATCCAGCTGATTTTCTTCCTCCCTAAAGTTACAAACACTTTTAAAGATTTAATACCCTAAATGTACAACCTTGAATTACATACAAGATTTGGAGGCAAGACTGGTTTTTCCTCTAATACATACCTCAGGCTTCATAGGCAGCTTCCTTACTCATACAGACTTTTATCCTGCTACTTTCTGCCAATCACAATCTGTGGAAAACTAATTACACCCCCAGAGAGTTCACGTGGTTCAACATCTATCACTGTTTCCTAGAACTGCTACTATCTGGAATGTACAATACTCTTCACATCTCTCACTTAAAAAATACAAACCAACAACCTAAAAAGTCTACATTTTAGGCAATAAAGCTACATAACTCAGCTGAATAGGAAAACAAAAAAACCCAAAAAACCAAAAATCAACCCAAAATGAACCCAGCAACAGAACCCATTCAAAAGTGTTGCATTTTAAGACAGTTATTTCCTGTATATTAATTACGTCTTAAAACAGTCATAAAAAGAAAAGGCTACCAAAGTTGTGATCCGACTTTTTTTCCTCTCCGATCTGTTTTGTTTCTGCAATTTTCTCAGCCTCCCCTTGCAATAGCTTTCCAAAATACTTAAATCTGCACCTCATGATACATTTCAAGTGCTCACAACAATTGGCTTTGCAAGCAAGCAGTGTAAACTCTCAAGCCTGGCAATCCTGTCCTGGGACTTGAGTCTACAACAGCTCCAAGGGACAGAAGAACCAAAAATGCAGCTTCTATCAGTGCCAGAAATGGTAGTTCCCAGTGTACAAAGCACCCAGTGTAGAACAAGATATGTGTTCATCTGTCACAAGCTAATACATTCTGGAGTAATTTGTACCATACAATTTTTATATATGCAGAATAAACTGTATTTTAACTGTCTCCATGAGACATAGTCCCCACTTTTCCTTACCTTCTGGAAACAAGAAAGTAAACCACATTCATTCCTCTGTCCCTAGGATGGGCCACTAGCTTTCATTTCTTTTCCTCTACCTATATGGCTAGGCTGACCAAAGCATTTGGCAAATGACATGGTAAAGCTGGTGACAACACACACTGCATGCTAACACTTGACAAAAGTGGAATCCTACTGCCAATCTGGACAGACATGTTTTTAGACCCAATTTTGGAATGAGAGAAAGGTGCTGTAGACCATCTTTCCCTTTGTGGTGTTCGTAATACCAATAACACATACAAAAATATACCTTCTCACCGATATCACAAGAAATCCAGTCACCTGCAAGTCACCTGCAACTTACCCAATGAGATCACAGTTAGTTGAAATTAGATTTCCACCAGAAACAAAAAGCAACTTTTATGAAGCATTGTACTAGGAAGGAGAACCCACTGGAGTCCCCAAATATAAGATTATGAGGGAAGAATTTCAAAAGTAGGGAAAAAGTACAGAGGAGGAAATGTGTCATTTTAAGATGGCTGATGGTCATGTTAAGTAAGAACTAAACTCTTTTGAAATTAACCATAGTAAATATTTGATCTCAACAGGTTTGAGTAGGATTGAAACATTGAACTAAGCACTTTCAAAATCATTCAGGACACATTTTCATATTTGATTTCTTGCTCAAAAAACTGCAAGAGTTTCATAATTCCATATGCCATGGGAATTATAATGCCACACCATCGTTCCTCTTCTCTAACTAATAAAGTCAGTTACACCCCAAGTACACCAACTTGTTACTGTCTGCCAGTCTGGAAAGCCTCATACTTTGCTAATTTCACTCAGACTGTAAGAGCTCTGGCTATCTGGCAAAGAAGAATCTCACAATAACCACATTATTTAGGTCAAGAGCAAGAGATTAAAGAAAAAGGATGGAATGCCACTGATAATATTCAATGGATTTCATAGTTAGTCCAGGGCCTTTCAGCCTTCTTCAGAGAGAAGCACTAAGGAGCAAATTATATTTAAGGAAAAAAAATACTGACAGCTCATCAACTGATTTTCATTGAAAATCCTAAGAAAAATTAATAAAGAAGTTAAGCTGCTGAAATACAGTTTCAGCAATTAGCTTAATGTCAGAGAATTCTAATTAGGTGCCTTGAGATTGCTATTTAGCGTTTAAGCCTTTAGAGTGCCAAATTCTCCCTTTCACACAAACTGGTTGCAAAATTAAAGACATTAGGCAGCCTTAATTATATTATCAGAACAGCTGGGATTAGGCAATCTCTGAAGTCAAGGCGGTATTCTTTTGTCACAGGGTAGAAATCCCTTGCTTTCCAGGGTGCCGGATTTTGGTGCTGTTCCCATATCTCACCCATACAAAGCAAGCTGCATTAGAAACAAAACAAAACAAAACAAAAAACCAAAAAAAAAAACCCCCCCCAAAAAAAAAAAGGACAAAGAACAGAGTAATGCTTAGCAAATAATGAACACATTAAGGGAAGAGAAAAGGTAGGTGAAAAGATTAAGCCTGAAATCGGTAGGTTTTGCTAACACCTCAGCTGGCACCTGGCCTACCGAGCCTCTAGTGGCAGACAGACTAAGAGAAAGCTCTGTAAACCAGCTTGGCTAGTGGATACAACTCTGTTATCTAAAGCTAAAGCACATTTCGTACTCTCTTGTCCCATGGGGTGTGAAATTAGCAGCTATTGTTTTCACACATTTTTATAAACACAATGCCATTTATGTCTTTACACTGTTTACACTGCTGTGTTTTTCTCCTCACATGGGAATCTTTTTTCTTTTTTTTTTTAATTCAGATTTTAAATCAACAGGATTTTTATTCCAGGAACATGCTGGCATTAAAAAACAAACAAAAAAACCAAACCAAAACCAAAGCAACAATAACCATTTTATCCACACAAACTTTAGCTAAACACAAATATCTAGAAACTGGCAAAACTCTGCATTATTTAGTCTGCAATCCAACAAAATTAGTATCTCACCAAAAAACTGGCAGAGGAGAATTCAACCACTCAGCTTGAAATGAGCATTTAAAATACCACAAGAGTGAAAGAATTACTCTTAATCAAGTGTTAAAATCCCTGTGCATAGCTCTCCTTGATGTAGAAAAAAATAGGCATTGGCTTTGTTGTGATGATCCCCTACATTTAAAACCTTTTCCCACATAATTTAAAACAACTTTGCTTGTTAACATCTGTGTGACCCGAGGCCTTTTTCTTACAGCTTATAGAAAAATTTTTACCTGCTCTACTTTCTGCTTCTAGAAGTAATGGGAAAAAAAAAACCTACTTCTTTAAACTAGTTAAATAAGAACAATCTGATGACAAAGCAACAACTAATTTTACTGATTACAATCATACTGAATTATGGCAATATTACATCAGAAACCAAAGAAACCCATCACAGCTTAAAATATTTATCCCATTAGAATGTTGTACTAATGTCCTTTTACTACTCCTTACACTTCAGAAATAGATTCTGCCTCAGCATCAGGGTAAAAATTCGATGAACAGTGAGGATATTAATTTGAAGAAACAATTTTCTTATCCTAACAAGTTAAGAAGTCTTTTTTCATTGCATTTGTGCTTTCATAAGTGTGCTTTCAATGTGTTCAAGAGTGACATCTTAGTTTCTTCAGAAAACTAGGAAGCAAAGCATGCACTCTAGAATAATTGGACTCTGTGTGTATATGTTCACATGTGTGCATAGAGGGCAGGGCAGAAAGGAGGAGTACGAGACAATATGCAAGCACACATGTTAAAAAGTGTAATAAAATGAGAATGTCCACTGGATAGAAACAAAAAGGAACAAATATTGTTATGTGTGCAGAAACAGAACTCCCAATACAAATGTTGTGGGCAGCAGAGATGCAGTTTCTGCAATCCAGTGCATTTTGTGTATTTGTCTGAATTTCTGAGCATGATCAATAACCACAGGTGATACCAACTACTGAAACTCCAACTTATATTAGTACTGGGCACAGAAAAAAAAGTCCAATCTTAATGTAAACTGTTTAACCAAATAAGCACACAGGGCACGGAAAAATCCATGCAATATTAACTAAGCAGTTCCTTCCCCTGACAGGTAAATTCCTCCTGCATTAGGAGAATGCAGTTTGGCCAACAGCTGTGAACTGCCTCCCTCTCCACAAAAGGATGGTGCCAGCTAGATACCTCAAACCATTCCCTCCTTTATAGCCCTTTGATACTGCTTCTGCCTCCAGTGCCAAAATTCTGCAAGCAGAGAACTCCACAAAATCCACTTTCATTACCTGCTCAAGTTAACTTTGAACCACTCATTTTGTTAATTGATGCTACTCTAGAGGCCAGAGAGGCAGCTGACAACAAACGAGCAATCTTATGAGCAAATCATGGGAGGCTTGAGTGGCTGTTCTGTGAGCTGTTACACAAGCTGGGCTCTCCACAGTGGGACAGCCTGGATCTGACATGCAGGCAGCTCCTTTGTCCCAGTTTTTCCCTTACCCAGCTGCTTAGGGGGGGACACTGGGGAATGGCTCTTTCCGCTGCCTCCTCAACACCAACAGTGTTATGCCACAACTAGAACTGATGCTGTATTTCCACTGCTCTGTCCATTCATCTGGTAAAAAGAGTCAATACAGAAGTGAGGATACAATGTACTAGTCTCAATCATGGAAGCAGGTGTATGAGTTAACACAAAAAAGCCAACAAAAACAAAATGAGAGTGAAACCACTTCAACTGAGAAGACAGGGATACTCCTTATGCTACATCTTGTAATAGGAGGCATTAACAAAACCCTGAAACACTTGGCTCTGAAGTAAAAACTCACCTGCCCTGCCAGCTCCAAACGTTTATTTCCATAATAGTCTCTGTCATCTACTTTATTTTCTCCCTGAGCCAAAATTACTCTGCGTACCATCACTGCTGTATATATGCACTTGGCACGAAAATTGAATTCCTTCACCTGTAAACAAAAACAAACAAACAAGCAAAAACCCTAAACAAAACAAAAACATACCAATGCTTCAGGATCAGCTCCTTAGTCATCATTCAGACAAACACATCCATTTAAATCACTGGTAATCTGGGCTGACTGAGTTACAAAAGGGATTTCAGCACTTTACTTTCTTTAAAAATACAAAAAATATACATTAGTTACTTTAGAAACAGATAGCAAATGAAAGTAATTCAGGATAAAGGTATAGGTCATGGATGAAAGTCCTGAACACCTGATACTGCTTGGCTATGCAGAAAAAAAGTGCATAGTTTGATTAGTTCAATGCTACAGCATTTCACAAAGATTTCTTTTGACTCAATCCAAGTCTTCCTCTTTATTTTGTGGATGATTTACTTTATCTCAGCTACAAAGCTATCAAAGACTTTTTTCCTTGCCAACAAAGCTCACACCATAAATAACCATGCAAGTTTACTCCTGTTCAAAAACCCCCAGAAGGTTACATACGAGCACATGGGTCAGGATGGTTGATGCCAGCAGCTCTCGGGCTTCTTCCATCTTTGTTTTCTTTGGGCCTCCCCACATCCTTTGCCTTCGTACTTTGTTTCCAATGTACTTCAATGCCTGTGAAGGGGGGAATTTACGTGAGTTAATACCAGAATTGTAACCTATGCAAATATACACACACCTGGAGTTATGTGTGTATTCCTCAACCAGTGCAATCTCGCCAGCCATGGATGATACAAACACCAAAAAACCTGCAAAATAACAAACATGTAAGTGATACCAAGAAAAACATTCCTAAAAATTGACACAACTGACTATGCATACACTGTGTTTATCACAGGTTGATAGCATTCGGAAAGGAAAGTGGTGAAAATTCATGATTACTATGATACTAAAAGAAAAGCTGTGGAAGAGCTATAGAAAAAAAGATTCTATAAATTCCAAACATATCTAGTTTATTTAATTAGACTTTTCACCTTCAGTTCTTTTGTGTACTTGCTAAATTTCATTCAGATATTAAACCATGAGGTGGCACTCACTGTTTAATATCCCCAAAAGCTACTGTGTGGCATCCACATGTGTCTCCTGGAGTGCCTTACAGTGGATTCTTACTCTCCTACCAGTTGTCAATCAATCTCCAGAATTCCTAGTTAGATGAAGCTATCCAAGTCCACACAGGAAGGAAGCTCCTGCCTGGAAATGAAGACATGAAGCTATGTGAAAGAATCACCCTCTTCACTAAATGACATTATCCTTTTCATGTGTTATCCTCTTCCACAAAGAGCAATCTTTCTATTAACTTTATTTGACATTTCTTGCATGGAATAACTTCTGTATTTCTATTTTTTCTAACTTCCTGGCACTTCACATTCCTCTGTGTTGCTCCAGCTCACCATCTTACTCATCTGACTGAATTAGGAGCTCTTTAAGCTAACTGGGACCCCCAAAAGCCCCCAAAGATGAAAATCAGAAAGATGTTCTCTTTAAAACACTAAATATCAGACATGGAATGATTTGACAAAGTTTACAGTGAAATAGCAGAAGTAAGATTAATCTCCAGAAGCTTCTTTTAGCAGATTAATATATGCCCATTTGCTCCCAGCAAAATGGCTTATGCTCTGGCTAACTAAAAAAAGTACATGAGTTAAGAGAATTCTGCTGAGTCTTTAGCAGGACAGAGGGTGGGTGCTATTGTAGGCTTCATACAGAAGACTAGAACAGGAAAACATCCACTCATGATGAAATGGTCATAGCCACACCAACAGGGCTTCTGCAAAATGGGGCATGCAACTCCTTTTTTAAAAAGTCTTCAACAAAACACCCTAATTTTATGGACATTGCTACTTGTTATATAGAGGGTTGTGCCATTAAAAGACAACCTTGTGCTTCTGAAAACAAAGCATTGCTTGACTTTGATTTTCTTCTTCTCCGGTTAGGTTATGAGAGCAAAGTCTCACATTTGGCAAGTCCTGACTCCTCAAAAAAGCCTCAGCTGGAAATAAATTCCTAAAACAAACCTTAAAACACAAAGTCTATGTCCATTGCTGACACAGCAAAGTGGTCAATACCCACTGTCTTGATTTTTATGGTCTCTGGCCGTGTGAAAAGACACACCTGCATCTGTGTAAAAATCTGAGCTTTTTGGCATTCTTCCAGGCTAGGAGCAAATGCAGCCATCACATGTTCCTCTGTGCCAATCATCTGTACAATCTCCTGGTCACTCTCAACACCCATGGCCTACAAAAAGAAGAAAAGACAGAAATAACACAGGCTTTATATTAACTCACTGACATTTGCTTATGCTAATTTGGTATTGTTTGTCTGCATTACTACTAAGCAAGAGCTAGTTCTTCTCTAAGAAACTGTGCCATCTGGCACTGGCAGCACATCTTCCAGCTATGGAAGAACGTTAAATGGAAATCTTGATAAGCAGCAGGAATACACACACTTTTTGGAGAGCCATTTTGGTTTTTTTTGTTTGTTTTTTTTTTCTTTTCTTCACTGACAGAAGTTAAATTCTGTGAGGTTCTTCCTTAAAAAAAATACTGAGTAAAAACAGACCAAAGTGTTTAACAATGAAAGCCAACTCACAATCTACAATAAAGGAAGGTGAAATTTCTTAAAGGAGTACTCACAGTCTCTTACCACAAGCAATTTTGCAAATTCTGTTGACTGATGCAGCTCATCATATTTGAGAAATGTTTACAGTTTACCCCCTTTGCAGCTCTCTGCATTTAGAAGATGACTTCACTGCACAATTCCACTTGAAAGACATTCTATTATTTCACTGATCCATGGACACCTTGTTAGACTTTATACCGTGGAAAAAGCTTAATAAACTAGGAAAGTGTTTAACAGGTTTAGAAAAATCTCTCCATCAGTAAGTGTTTCAAGGTGGCAGCCAGCAGTGAAGGCTTTTGTGGATTCCAGATGGTGCTAAAGCTCACCCCCTTCACACATTTGCCTGGAGCTCTGCCATATCAAGAAATGGAATAATCTCACTAAACCTCTTCTGGCTGAGTTATAATATGTTTCTCAGAACTTTGTGAGGAAGTTACGTTTGCATTCACACTATTCTCCAAAGTGCCTGCCACAAAGACCATTGTAAATAATGGCCTATGTAGACTCAAGCATTCTGGTTCTCATTAAAAACTGGCAGTACCCCAAAAAGTCATATTTTCCTCAAAAATGCAGAAATACCTTCCCTTCTTACTGCCTCCATGGAGTGTCATGTTGCTTAACACCTAGCTAACACCATTCCCTTGCAAAACTGCTGCTCTAATTATGAAGTATTTAGCTTCTTTTTTCTTTAATCTCTTTCTTTTTGAACAAAGAAGTGCTTAAAGTTCCTTTAAATTGAAACACTGTATTTTCACCTTGTGGTTTATTGGAAATCAAAAGTGCTGCAAAAGTATCACACACCCAGAACAGTGTGAGGACTCCCTCTTTTAATGCAAAGTCCAGATCACAATTCCACTATCTCAGACAGACTTGAGTGCCAACTCAAGATACAGTTACTTCACCAGGTAAGAGTGTTTCATCATACTTTGATCCCATTAGTCACCCCTCTGATCTCAAGGCTCTTTTCAGAACCAGAAGTTGACCGTGAGATATTACTGTTGTTGAGATCTCTGTTTTTCAAATATTACACTTCCTCAGCCTTTTAAATAAGGTCACACAGTAGTTAAAAAACCTCAGCAGAGAAGTTAACAAAATCCTTCCTGACCTGAGAACCAGACTAACAAGGTAAGTCTACAAAAGCATGAAAACCTCACAGTGTTTCTACATGTCTAGGATTTAATAGCTGACCAGCAAACTAGGTCAGGAACAACTAGATTCACACAATTACTGTACTTAGTCTAGAAGTTTCTAGAAGAACAAAATTTTTGTGCCATTCTAGGCACATATGCCACAAATACATTTATCTAAAGCACATCAACTGCAAGCTGCTATCACCCTATTTCTGTCCATCAGGTTAATTCTAGGATAGTAACCAAAACTAAAGTGTCATATAAAAACTAGGGGGAAGAAATCAATCTGAATTTTTATTATTTTTTTGTGCATTAAAAACTGAAAGGCATAGTAACTTAAAGAGGGTTGATGATTTCTTCTGCCTTGATGAATTCTTTGATCTAAAGTCTTACGGCAAAAGGATGAGAGTAAGACAGATCTTTATGCCTATGCAGATTTTCCAGCTGGAGTTGGTAGCAGCAAAATCAATTGAGAATTCTCAATTTCTGAGCAGGAAAGGCTAGGATCTGTCACCACACAACATATGTTGTATTGTTAAATATGGGCAAATTGAAGGAAACAAATTAATGAGTAATGACTAAAACTCAGGCAAATGACTGAAAAAGATGTGCCAATACAGCAGCCCAAAAGTAAACTCTTTCATTCTCCTCTATACTCTCAACAATCCCGAGCAGAGTTGCATAGACAAATCTACCTACACACAATACTGAAAAGACAAGCAGCAGGCCCATGCTGCTATCAGACAGATTTGTAGTCTTAACACTTCCGTTTTCAGTAAATTTGGCCCTGATGTTACCCTTCCAAGAAAAATCATCCAACCAACTAAAAAACCAAACCAATACAAGAAAAGTACTCCAGAATTAGCCTGTAACATCATTAGGACATTAAAAAAATATTCCTTGGTTGTTGCTTGTGTTACGGAAACATGGAGGACACAAAATATAGGAATGGGCTCACGCTTAAAACACTCGCAGTTCTAGGACAAAGCTGAGGGAAAGGGAATTGACATAAACGCAAAGCAGTAGACAAGATGTCTTGTTTCTTTTTGATTGGAAGGCAATGTCACAAAGGGATAATTTTACCGGGGAGGGGGGAAGGAGACATTCTAAGAGCATAATTTAACCGTGGCAGTGAAAGGATGAGGAAGGAGACAGTAGCAAGGTGCTGAAGACCACAGTTAAAGGCTAGAAGTCAATGGACATAAAACAGACAAGGCAAAGGATGCATTCAGAATATTCAGATCATCCTGTGTTCAAGTGGGAGAAAGTGGTCCAAGTGGGGTGAACCCCTCTGCAGGACTGGGGAGCTTCCCAGGCCCAAATGTGTGTGTCCATCTTTGTGTGCACACACACGTACAGATGAGAGCCTGAGCCCGGCTCTTCCTCCCCCAGCTCATGTCTTAATGATGATGTCTACGCGTTTCCATGGCACTTCCCTAGAATGCAGTTCTGCAGTCCATCAGGCTAAATTACAGCACAGAGACAGGCAGATGACTGGATTAAAAAGATGTCAGGGAGGTTCAAGGTTGACATCACAGACAGAATTGGTCTGGAACTTTCATAATTCAAAAGATACGAGCTATGAAACAACAGCCATGGGAACTCATAATCCTGCAGATCCAGTCAGACCACCATCCAGCTGTTCCTCTGGAGCTGCACCTTAACAGCTCCAAGGCTAAAGCAAGTTTGTGAAAACAGAACTCAACTTTGTTGTTCAAATCTTTTGCCACAGGTCACAGAGCAGTTTCTTACAGCTCCCACGTAAACTAAAGATACTTCATCTAGTGATTCAGATCATAAAATTCAACTTTTAAGCCCCAGTAGGTTACTTATAGTCCTCTTCCCTAACCAGTTTTGATGCAGCATGCAACCTTCACTTACTTCAGCTCCCAGGGCACACTCAAACCTACCAAATCAAGATCACAAACTAAAAAAAAAAAATCAAAACAAAAACAACAAAAAAAAAAACACCCCTTACCTTTGAGAAGCTCTAACTCCCTGCAATGTAGGAAGCTTCCTGCAAAAGCAGCAGCACCATCTTACCTCCTACCTCTATTCTCAGGATAGAAACACCCTTACAGACCACACGAATATTCCACGCCTCCTCCAACACTCACTGCTACCTAAAACTGTCCAAGCCTCTCAGGTAAAGCACGGGTATCTCCTAGCCTGAAATATTCAAAAGAGCACTGTGCACAGGTCACAGAGCCTTATGAGATGTGCACAACTGACACAGCTAAAACAAAGGGCTCTTGGGATTGCAAGGCAGATCAAGACACCTTAAATACCCCTGTTGTTGCATATGTATATTGACTTAAAGAAGCGTTACAGAGTAAGAAGGAAGCAAATTAGTTGTGTTTGTTTCCCATTACAAGGCAGTTAACAGGCCTTTAAAAACTTCAACAAACACATACTTTAGGAGCAAAATTGTCTGCTTTATCTCACTACTTCAAAAGTAAAGTTGCATTTCCATATGTAGGGACTGCACAAATGCTTCTGTCACTCAGAAGAAAGGTTAGGGAAAATTGTTTAAGCTAGCACAGCTACAAAGATCTAATTCCTCCACATCTGAAGAGCGGGCACCCCAAGTCTGCCCTAGGATAGTGCCAGGTACATGCCTTTTGTAGCCTATCAAATTTCAGTTAATTGTGGTCAATGTGCTAAATTTCACAAAACCTCAACTTACATGTGTTTGGCACAACTGGCTGTAAAACGTCTGAGCATCCCAAAGATCCCTAGAGGTCTGGATGGCAGAAAGAACCAAAGCAACAGGACAAGGTCATTCTGGATTGCACTTATGGAGGAGGACGGACTGAATGCAGATGTCTCCTTTTAGGGTGACCCCACACAATCCAGTCCTTATCTTTCCAGATCAAGGGACCTTTAGATCATTTCTATTTCCACAGTTCCCCACAGCCCAGGAGGAACGAAGCCTGAGCTTCATTCCTCACCAAAAGCAAGGATGAAGAACACTGTGTTCAGGTCTTCCCCTAGCACGCAGCTCTGTCCGTGATTTTATATCTGAAACACAAGGGTGGCCTTAGATTCTAGTCTAGGGAGCTCTAGGAATTTTAGGCCTCAGCTCTGTCAGTTGGTAGTGTTTGTAATGTTCTCTATTTCACAGTCTGTGCTTTTGACAAAGATGTCTAGAGGATATATTAGTACACCCGCACCTTACAGATGCAGTAGCTTTAAATACACATTAGATTACAGATCTGCAACACTTGCTTTCTCTTCTGTAATGCTACAGTGATTTTCTGCACCTAATCTATTTCTTAAGTCACATATAGAACATCAGCTCAACTAAAGCTATTGGGATGAGAAAGATTCTCACTGTCTCTCAGTCCCTGACAAACTGCCCCCTCTAGCTGGTCAATGCACTGAATGGCAGCCCTCCACCAGTAACTGTTTTTCTTAGTCAAAAGACAGAGGTTTGTGGAACTTGGTTGTAGCCTATGTGCTGGTCTGGGAGGAAATGCAGAGCAAGAGACAGATTTTTGCCATTGCTTTCTCGTTTTAGTTTTTAGTTAGAAATTATGCAGCTTTTTCAGTACAAGTTAAGGATTTAAAGGTAGTCAAAGCTTCAGACCTCAGACTGTCTATACAGCTTAATTTTGTCACTTGCAGATGTGGATCTCTACATCACAAGAAGCAAAACACCTGCTAGTAACAAGGAAGACGTGCTTCATGCCCAAGGCTTGGGTGTTGGCAGAAAGGAATTATTCTCCTTATTTTTTTCCAACAAATCTCCTGCGTATAATACTGCCATGTGAGAGACCTGAAGTTAGACAGGCATCAGTAAGCTTGGGATTGTCCAGGCTGAGGGTTATTGTGTTTGTAATCTTGCTCCTAGCAGTTAAATAGAACAAAGCAATAGCACATTACAGAAATGCCCATGAAAGGAAAATTGGAGAGTGGTGACTGTGGGCCCGATATTTCTGAGCCTGAGAATTGCTAGCTTTTCCCAAGGGAAACTTTTCAACAGTTTTCCTTTTCCCAAACAACTTCGTGTAAATAACTACCTTTTCCCATAACATTTCCACGTAAACAATATTCCTTTCCGATAACAACCTCTCTCCCAGGTGTTGTTTGCTATTCCTGTTACTTAACCAATGGAAAGAGGTGTCAATCCTATGGACCAATAATGTGCCTTTTTAGTGCAGCATGTTATAAAAAGGCTGAATGAATTGTAAATAAAGCCTTCAGATTCTCTTCTGCTTGCTGACTGGAGTCAAGCATCTTTATTTCGTGTCCTATGTGACAGCTGGCTGCTTTCATTTCCAGCTGGAGACTCATCAGAAGCAGACAGAAAGTCCCTGAATTTCATGTCATTAAAGGCAATGACCACTCCTGAGAACCTCTGGAATGGAACATTCAGAACAGTGGGTGTAGCTAATTTCCTACTGTATTAAATCAATATAAATTGTTGAAAAGCACTACAGACAAGAGCTTCTAACAACTGTAACCCCTTATTCAATTAATAAATGAAAAATTAAGGAATATTATCCAAAATATAAAAGATACTTATGAAGAGGGGGATAATTACAGAAGCATTGTCAGAAGTAATAAAATAGTCAGTACAATTTTGCCTAGAAAAACAAGCAACAACTTCAGACAGTTACTCTAAGTGAGCAGGTATTTATCTGTACCAGCACAGGGTGACAAAATGTAATAAAAGTCTATAAGGTAAGGGGGAATCAAGCAGTTTGATACTGGAGAAAATGGATTAAGAGCCACATTAACACTTTCCTGCAACACAAGAGTTGTGAACTTAATTCTAGCACTTTTATGTGGATTTCTGTCCAGAAACACCTTCTCAAACTCCTTTAACCCTGGTCACTAAAAACAGATGATCTCCTCTCTTATTTGAAGAGATTTGCTTAATCAAAGGTAACAGCCATTTATTTCTCAAGCCTAAACCCAATGATTAAACTATTTTCTAGTACCAAGGCGCACAAGCTCTGCGGTAGTATGGGCAAACCCAAAAGTAACACCTGCGCTGCAGGCACGACCAGCTCCGATGCTGCAGCCTCGTGCTGCCCTCTCCTGGTACATCATTCCCTGTGACCACCTCTCCAAACCTGGGCTGTAACCTGCTACAGAGAACATACAAAGAGTTCTGCCTGGATCCATCCAGTCAGGGCCTTTTCTGTACCTCCAAGAACGCAGCCCAACTTCCCCCTGCACACACAACACACCAAGCTGTAAACCCACAGGCAGCAAAGCACTACAGGACAGGGAGGAGCTCCCAGCCCTTGGCAGGACAGGTCCCAGCCTAAGGCCTGGCCATGCTCTACTGTCTTCTCCAGCAGCTGGACAGAGCATGGCCACCCACACTCTTTCCTGGCTCTAGTCCATGCATTTAATCCCACAGACAGAAAACCAGAAACAATGACCCTTAACACAACTTATAACATAGCTCATAACAAACCAAAATCCTTCTGACCTGTAGCAACAGAGGCACTTCACAAGGCAGAGTAAGGGGGTGGCAGCTATTTGCCTTGGCCCAGCAAAGCTCTCCTTGCAGAAAAATTCAGCACTTATTCTCCTTTTTGCTGTACAAAAAAGATTGTACAGAAAAAAGTTTGCAGTTTCTAAGCCCTGCCAAGTCCTTCTGTACATATTAACTTGAGAGCTGCTGTTGATCTTCATTCTTGAGCTACAGCACAGCAGTTTTCCCCTTTCCTTTTTTTTTTTTTTTTTTCCCAAACAAACAGCTGTTCTTACCTTAAATATGATGGCAATGGGAATATCTTCTGACAGAGTGTTGTGCCTCAGGTAAAATCTTCCTTGTTTCACAACCATATTTGTTCTGCTCTTCTTCTCATGAGTGGAACTGAAGTTAAAATAAAAATAATACTATGTCCAACAGAGCATTTGCACTGACTCCTAGAATCTTTTGTATAGAACACAGCAATCTTGAACAACCTTTCAGCTGAATTAATGCCACTTTCTCCTCTTTTAAAAATTACATCACACCAGTCAGGGATCAGCCTGTAACTTCAAGGTAATAGGGTATTATCACCTGTGCTGGGGACTATTTGGAGTATCTGACTTAAACAAGTAGAAGTCTACACTTTTTAAAATCATCTTTTCACACTTTGATAATCAGTTTTGATATAACCAGCAAGGTCAAATTGTGAACAAGTACCACAGCAACAGTGGTAACAACATAACAGTACTTGGTGGTCCATTAACCTCACCCAGACTTACTGGGAGACAGCACAGTAGCTAGGAGAGATATGAGAGGCCTCTGGAGAAGAAAAAACAGCCTGCACACAGAACAGTGGCAAGCATAGAATAGACCAGAATATAGCATAAAAAATAAAAAACAACCAACCAAAGACTGAGCAAAATAGAAACAAAACAGAAACAAAATCTGATCAAGGAAGAAAGGCCAAAGTTAGACTACTTTGCCATTTTCAGTAATTTGTGTTGTACAAAAAATATTTGTTTCCTCAGCTGCCTTTGCCTTTAGAAGTTTTTATGTCAATTTTATGTAGTGAGGCAGATAAAAGACATCCAATTTCTATTGCAGTAACTTCATGTTACTTGTTGCAAACTGTGGCCAAACACCATCAATTAGGAAGTGCACTTTGTGACATTAAAATTTAGAACTTGCTCTTCTTAATCTGGGATGAACCCTGAAACACATGATCAACCCTCACTGATTTTCGTGGGAATACTATACTATTTAGGGATTGGAGTTTTAGCATACAATATGACAGTAGCAAGACAGGAGCATTGAATGTCTATAGCTTTCTCTGATTAAACTATACTAGGAAGAAACTTCCACAGCTATTTCAACTACAGCAATGAAGTTGTGAAGCTCTGGGCTTATCTCCTTTATGTAATGGTAGGAATTTACCATACCTGGTAACAGAAGCGCCAACCGTGCCTTTTCTATCAGCTTCAACAATGATTCTGTTTTTGGATAACTGCTCTTGAATAAGAATCACTTTCTCTACACCTTTAACAATGAAATAGCCACCTAGTTAACAGAAAAAACATATTTTGCATGTCAGTACCCTTGCACCTTACTTGCCTCCCCCAATATGCCTTTGAATATAAATTATTAGAAAGTAAATTGTAAGAGCACAATGGGAGAGTAAATTCTCCCTTAAAAGAATAATGAACAAGCTTGACAGATAAAAACCGAAGAAGTTGCTTGTTATAACAGTCCAACTCCTCTCTACATATCAAATAATACCATGTAATATGTAACACTTTATTCTTGCTTACAAAAGGCAATGACAAATGAGAGTTCCCACTATGGAGGACATCATACTCCTATCTTCCCTGATTTGTTTAAGTTTCAATGAATGAACTCCATCTTTTTTCTCATATAGCACATGACCATATACAAAATTCAAAATAAAATATTCAAAAATTTGGTGTATTGTTTTTTGTGGTTGAAAACTTTGTCTGCAAATACCAACCTATTCATGTTCCCAATGAAAAGCTTGACAATTTCTTTCAGTTGCAAGTACACACTTTAGAAGTTTCCACAAAGACTTAATGGTGGCAGGAAACATAGAAAGGGGTACTTCTTTGCCTAAAAAGATTTAGAACTCAAAGCACAGATGAGGGAAAAAAAAGAACATGAGTAAAAGTGTACCTGGATCTAATGGACACTCATTTAGTTTGGCAAATTCTGCTGGAGTTTTCCCAGTAAGTACACAATTGGAGCTACGCAGCATGATAGGCATTCTGCAAGAAAATCATTACAGTTTTACTTCAGACTCAGACAGAAAAGTATGAATAGCCAAATTCAGAACAAAACCCCTGCTGAACAAGCTGCAGATACACATTTAAGGTAATCAGAATTCATGCATGCTGTAACCAACAGGTTTTCCTTTAAGCCCACCTTATTTAATTGTACATGTAATTGAAAAGAGACCTGAAACTGGACACTTACAAGCAGAAACTACTCAGGCACAGTGACAAGCAGGGTCACCAAGGCAAATGACAATTACTGCAGACTCCTGGTCCCCAAAACAGCCTGCAGAGGAGAACATCCCACTGCAGATCCACTGCGACCAGTTTTTATTACAGAGTTAGTTCGTGTATCAATTCCCACACAGGAATGACACCTTCTGGCTGCAGAGAGACAGTGCCTCTAATTCATAAACTAAGCATGAACTTTCCCCAGTAGTAGCTCTGATTTCTCTGGTGTCCTAGCAGAGAAGCCTGCAAGCAAGCATTTTGTGAAGCAACATGTGGTGGAAAGATATTCCAAGAAATTAAAAACCAATTCAATGCTTAGGGAAGTAAATAAAAGAGAAACTGAAGATTCACAGACTGCATAGGGGGAAAAACTTCTTCCCCATGAGGACAGTGCAACAGTGGAAAAGCTGCACAGGGAAGTTGGGCAGTGCCCTTTCATGGAGGTCTTCAGGACCTGACAGGGTGAAGCACTGAGCAACCTGGTTTGATCACAGAGCTGACCCATTTTGAGCAGGAGGCTGTACTAGAGGCTGAGCAGGAGATTGCACTCTTTCAACATGAATTATTCTATCACCCCACGATAAATCATGCAATGCCCACTTTCAATTTGGCTTATTCAACAACTAACTAGCAATGATTTTGTAGTTATTGCTGAAAAGTGTACTTTTATAGTCAGCTTCATAGTGTACCTTGTCACAGATTTTCCGTTAAAACTTTGGAAAGAGAGCACAGTTTACTTCCAAAGAGAAAGCTGTATTTTGCAAAAGATAAAAAGAGTTTACCACTACATTTACCAAAAGTCCTACATGCTCTTTAGCCTCTTCTATAAAAAAGTTGACTTTTGATCCAGCTTACAAAATTTCACTCCTTGGTGGACACCCTAAGAAATGCGTTCCAAGTATTTTCTGAAACACGTTGACAAAAAATATTCATGAGTTCTACTATACAAATATTTTAAACCTCTGAGATTTTTCATTCAAGTTTACTTCATTAAAAACAAGATTAGGCTATATTTTTTGTATTCAAATCTTATAAATTATTTTCTTTGCTGTTTTCATAATTCTTGTATCTTAAAAGAAAACTGATTAACTCAAATCTGTATTTCTGCAGAGTAAAAAAAGCTGTATTGTTACTATATTTCACTGGGAAAGTGCTTCCTAGAGATAAGAAGCTTCATATGACAAGCAAAATCTTCTATCACACACAATATAAGCTTAATGCATTGGCTGTTTACACCAGAAAAAGGAAGCAATTGGCATAAGGTAAAGTGGAATACTCAAATACCGTTACTGAAAACTCCAGTGAAACATTTGTCCCAGTCCAGACTGCATGTCAAACAAGAGCACTGGCCAAAGGAAACAAGCATAATACTAGGGACAAATGAGGAAAATTATTTCCCATGGAAATAACAACTGGATATTAACTTTTTTTAACAGCAAAAAACCACTTTGCACATATGCCCTTAAAACCAGCCTAATGATGTAACTTAAGCAATTTTAAATGAAAGCTTAACCTGTGCAGCAGAACTAATGCTTGCTTTACTGGTTTTACCATCCACCTTCCGGGGGTGCTACCCTACAGACTATGACTGAGAAAAGACTGAGTAATTTGGCTACAAAGCAAATATGACTGATTTAACTTTATAATAATGCAACTTGCAAATCCAAGCATGCAATTTCCTCTGTGGTTTTATATCAACAGAATCAGAGACAACATTCATCCTTATATCCATCCTTCTCTGGAAGGAGACATTATCAGAAGCCTTTGCAAAACAAGATCTTAGACCCTAAAAATCCTGTATAGCTTTTTACGAAGCTTTGCCAGCTCATTGTTTCTTTTAACAAGGAAGAAAGGTTGGCCTTCATCTGTTTTGCAGTAAAAACTGTTCCAAACATGGCAGCAAATGAAAACGGGTAGCAGAAGCTCAGCACATGGTGCCTCACCTGCCAATGGGTAGGGCATTGCGGATGATCCTCTGGCTGCCTCGGGTATATTCAATATCCACGGTAATCGGAGCAGAATAGGTCATGTCCCTCAGGCGGCACTGGAAGCACAACAGGCACACGGTCAGGTGTTGACTTCAAGCTGAAGAATCTCTCTTAATACAGCCTGTATTTCCCCTGTCCTGTAAATCCTCAACAAGAAATTAAGCAAACCAAAGCTTTGGCAATGTCTTCACGATACCTGAAGAATGTTTGACAGACACTCCTGCTTAAAGTAAAATCCAAGAAAATCCAAATACAATTGCTCTGATTTTCAAAAGCAGCCAGCAGATCTGCGCCCTCAGAGGACAGGACTGCAGAGCTTAACTTCTAAACTCTCTAATTAAACAAACAGGCTTAATTAAACAAACAGGTCTAATCAGCAGAGCAGGTACAAAGACCACAGCGTGTCTGAGCAGTGCTCAGCTCAGGGACATTTCTATATGCAGACTCTCAACAGCTGAAGACTTGTGCTACCATATGAAGTCTGACAGAATGGGAAGGCACAAGATTGAGACAGACACCATGCTACCTTATTAGCAGAATGAGCAAACCTCACTGTATGGTACCTCTTCTAAAGATGACTTACAGAAGGCTCACTACAGAATCACTTTCTGCAAAGATTCCCAGCTTTTTCTGTAAATTCCTTGGAGACCAAGAGAAGCAGAATAAACATATGAAGGGCATTGCATATCTCAAGGCTCAATCATTTCTAATCCAATCTTTCTGGTCTGCTCTCCCGAGCCTCACTAAGATGCTGCCAGCCCTTAAGGTATTGTGTCTCTTCATGCAAGACAGGCATTACTGCATCTGCTGAACACAACAGAGCAACTCACAGCAGCTCAATCGTGACCTCACTGAGCAGGCTTTACCTTTCAGCTCCAGGATTACAGGTTTAACTGTAGTTAGGCTTGCACATTTATGATTCTGCAGTCTTTCAGTGTATTGATTATGTACTAATAAAAGGCAATTAAGATTGTGCTGTGTATTGAAGATGCAGCTCTATGGAAAAATATGCCTCAAGGATCATCCCAAACTGGATGCTTCTCTTCTCCACACAAATGAACCCCTTCTCCAATAATGAAGTACTGGTATACACCAGTGACTTTCAAGCCATGCCTTGCAGGAAACTAAGTGCCATTCTGCTCCCAGCAACTACATCCAATTTAAAAGTAACTGAGAATATCTCCATATTCTAATTACTATAAATTCATCTGTATGAGTAGTCCATGAAACTCCCAAAAGGACAGAGGAAAAAGAGAGTTAGACAGCCTCTTTAGTACTACTTGGGGGAAAAAATGCCTTGGGATTTTCTGTGTGTGCTTTTTTAACATAAGACACAGATATAAAATACAAATTAAAGTGTAATATTCCAGTATGTGTATTTTTGTATCACCTTCCTTGACATAACTTCTTACTATGGACACCTGAAAATAAAAGACAGCCATGACTTCATATACACTCAGGTCTGCAAAAAAATCTAATGATTTTAGGAAGGAATTTTATAAGCCTTCAGCAGAGAAAGGTAACAGCAGACTCCTAACTATCCAATCGTTTTTTTTTCAAAGCACCCAGGCTTGACCTAAGCAGTATCCTATTTAAGAAAATAACTGTGGCCTCCATGTGTGTACAGCACACTGACAATAAAGAGAAATGATGCACTAGCATTAAGCATCAATGAGAATTATTTGAGAACAAGAGTATCTTATTCTAAGCTCAAGGTCAATATGCTCTCTAAGCATTTATTTTGCTTTCTTCTCCATGTACAGTCACTTTATACAGTAAGCATATTAATAACTGAATTATTGAATATGAGTCGTTTGCCACAAACAACTTTTTACATGCAATTTCATTCATATGAAAGAAATGTTTCCTGGTGCATCTTGTGCATGTTCACATCTACTGACTGACCATTAGCTACACATTTGTGAGATGCAACAACTATCATGTATTATACCTGGCTGAGTTATTTGCTTTATTTCAAAGTTTTCCATCAAACCAAATGAGATTTGAGTCAGGTCACCAGAGACAGAAAGTGGCTACATCCAAGTGGCAGCCACTGGGCAGCTGATGATTACAGAAATTACAGCTGATGATTACAGAAGTTACAGAACTTCTCCAAAGCACGGAATTTATTTCATTATAGTCTAGATTAGGTGACAAAAAAGGCATTTCAAGTATCAAGTGGATACAGCAAGGAAAAAAGCATGTGATACATGAACTGAGGTATGAGGTTGACAACAGGCTGCACACAGGTAAATGAGTGCAAGTTCCAAGCTCAGTTCCCCCTTCAGAGGCCAAAAAGAGCTGGTCGCTACCTCATTTGCAGTGGTATAAATCTCAAAGCACAGTAGCAGGAGAGGAATACTGAGTTCCTGAGCACTTTGAGGAAACTGAACGGCTCTAGATACATGAATGCAACCCTAAAAATTTCAAAGCTTATGTTAGCCTATGGCTTTCTCATCCATAGAGAAGCTACCTTATATCCTGTTGGTCAGAACCAAGAGACTTTCTGATTTCAGTTACAGCAGCATGTCCTCCAACACCCATCTTTATTCCAGAAGTACACAATCCATTTGTTAACCTACATGCCTACAGTACTACAAAGAAATTAAATATACTCCTCAGAAGGCTAATGTTCTTCTGCAGCTTCTTGCTATTCTAACAATTTCCATCTGTTTCTGCTTAAAGTTTCCATGCTTGCCTTCTGAATCAGACTTTAAAAATATGAGCAAAAAATCAGATACAAGTTCCCAAAGATCGGAAGGGAAACAGAGATGGAAGTGACCAATGGTGCAGACAATAGCAAGGTTAATATTAAAAAGAAGTTAATAAAAATATCAAAGAACCCAACATTATAGCATGAAGACGAAAGCTCTGTCATAAGGAGAGCCACAAGATTAAGCAAGAGAAGTACATTCACTACTGTCATGGAAACCCACTCAAATTCAGCTAACACAAAACACTGAATACAGCAGAAAAAAAATTAAAATTAAATTTAAAAGCTTTATTCTATGATGTTTAAATCTTTGAGGCTTCTTTTTACAGAGATGGTGGAATGCATTGCACTGCCTAATGCAATACGTACATACTGAAAATTACATGCAGCTATTATCCAAGATATTCCCAAGATAAAAAACCCAACAAGACAGATGCCAACATTAATACCTCATGAGGTGATACAGGTCGTGTCACATTGAAGCTTTCTTCCACATCTGGAGTACCCACATAGATATTGAGGTACCTGTAACACAGTTTCAAAATAAGCAATGAGGCAAATACTCTTCAGGCAACCTGAAGGAAGCAAAATTTTACATACACTGAAAAATGAACACAAGTTGATTAATAAAGAGCAATGATTCTTCCCAAAGTAAGTATTTACACAATTTCAGTTGTAGTCAAATTAGTTAAAATTTAGCCTGCATGTGCAGTAAACCTTTAAATCTTCCCATCTTTCATTGCATAAAGAAAGAATTAAGTCATGGGAAACACCCTCTTGATTTATACCTACACAAGTGCTTATAAACACTTTATAGCTGATAACAATGAAACAGTAACTCATGCTTGCTACCAATACTGAAATCATCTCATGCTTACTTCAGGTACCACATTGGATCAGCATCACTTGTCACTTTTTCATTGGCCTTCATGATTTTCTTTATCTGTAGGAGAAAAAGAACAAAATGGAACCACGGCCTTTTCTGAGCACTAAGAGCCACTCTCCCCCTCATGCCACCCAGGAAAGCCTACCTCGACATTGATGAAATAGTTGAATGAGTCTATGTGCTGCTTCACCAGTCCTTTCACCTGAAACATACACACATGCAGCAAATAAAATCAGCTTCAATAACACACATAATCACACATAACCTGGTGTTAATCACACAAGGCAGAAATTAAGATATATGCATTTATAACTGGTTTTGGATAACTGTGCTACATTCAGCTGACAAACTTCTGGGAAGTGGCTGGATGCTCACTCTGGTTCTACTGCATTTCAAAGTTTACACTGAAGCTGTCATATAAAGAGCATGGATAGGGTCTCTGAGAGCCAGTAAAACAGGAAAATAATCTTGAAACATTACATATATATATATGGATTGAGAATAACCACAGCAAAATGCAAAGCTCTAGGAGGATGTGAGGATGTCTCCACAAAAAAATCTGTAAATTAATCAAGAAAACAGTCTACAGAACAAGTCTATTGATAACTGAAAGGAGCCAAAAAAAAAAAAAAAGGCAAAATCCAATCCACAGGAAAGTGAGGAGAGGTATTCTGGGAAACAGTAAAAGCTAGAAGGAGGGAATGTCAGAAAAGTTAGAAAAGAGATGAAGTATTCACATCATGAAATGAGTGTGTAGCACTAACCTTCAGAAATGCTGGAAGAAGTCTCCATTTTTCCTGAAAACAAAAAACAGTTTGAAACATCTTTACGAGGAGTAGCCAAATATCTAAGATGCTTAAGCCTTTCTGTCAGCGTATTTTGATGTTGTTGTTTTTTGAAATCAGATCCATTTAGGAAAAAAAAAAAAAAAAAAAAAAAAAAAAAAAAAAAAAAAAAAAAAAAA
>WEIU01004106.1:44451-57612 GCA_013389925.1 Aegithalos caudatus
TACAAAGTAAGATACACAGTCTGCTCAGTGTGTCAGAGCTCTTCCTCTTTCATGCTTCAGGAAGTTTTCCTGTAGTTTGAGAACAGGTGTTATGCAAACTGACACAATTTTAGACTTCCTTTACCCAGCCCCCCTGCCTTCCACTGTCTACTACCCTTTCAGAGAGGAGTTTTTTTCTCCAAAAACCACACTCAAATACCAACCTCAGTAACTCTACAATGTTGTCAGTTGCTTTTAACTGTTTTATGTCGTTGTCTCTTATTGGAGCACATAACTTTCCCATAGTGTTGATGATATAGTTAGCTAGCCCAGGAATATCAACAGCATTGTGTTCTGCCTGCTGTCTTATAAGATCCGTATCTAGAACTTCACAAATTTGATTGTGAATCCTGTTTGCTCCAGGAGTCAGGAAGGAAAGAAGAATCTAAATTAGAGGGGGAAAAAAGGAAAAGCTTATCAATAAAAACCAAACCACTTAGTAAACACACTTGAGTGAAATTTTAATATTCATGTCAGGTGTATATAGCTGACAGATTATAACCAGAAATTTTAAGACTGAACATTATCAAAGGTAGTGGGGGGAAAAGGACTGTTTGAAAAAAACAAAACAAAACACACAGAGTTCTGCAAAAATGCTCAAAGCCAATAAAACAAAAAGCAAGTCAACAACTACACTCCTTCAAATGTTGGGAGGCTACCCTGTTAAACAAACATTTACTAACTTAAAATTCTGAAAGACTTAGTATTGTGCCAGGATTGAAGGTTGGTATGCTCACCTGTGCAATAATCAAACAATGAAGTCTAAGTGGGCAGGTGCAGTCATGTTTTTGTTCATGCCCTAAGCTCACAGCACGGTTCTGGAAACAGGCCAGTAGAGATGTGAAGCTTTGGGAAAAGAGATGACTTTCAACTGATCACTGTGCAGTGAAAGTTGAGTGAACATGCCACTGTTTCTTTGTGGCCATATTCCTGGTTAATTTAAATATACTACAAATGGACATCTATATTCACTTCTGAATAATCATGCCTTCACATTAAAAAAGGAAAATCTAGAAGGTGTCGGCTCAGGAAAGTTAAGGAGACCCTTCAGTGAACTAAGGGACCCTTAGAGCTAAGCTGACAAAACAATACAGAAGGAAGAACACTACCTCCTTAATTTCCTCAAAGAGCTTGATAGCATGTTTGTATTCTGGAGGATCTTCATTCAGTTCCGATTCCAAATGATCCCAAAATGCCTTGTGTACAATTTGTTTCACTGTGCCTGCAAAGCTGTGGAGTACATCAATTAGATATGGAAAAGCCTCCCAACTAGCTTTCATCCTTGTAACTGTTTTAGATGAGACTGATCACTTGTTGGGAAATGCACCTCCCCAGATATTAGGCGCCGCAACCACCTCTTTCTTGGGTGGTGGTGGATCATCAGCTCCCAAAACACAGTCTAGACTGCTCCATTCATTTCTCCTCTCTTTCCAGCACCAGTGCTGCTTCTTGTAAAATTCAGGCTCTTACCTGTTTTGTGGGTAGTCCTCATGTTTTATGCAAAAATTGGCATTTACAGCAATTTCATGAGCTAGAGTCCAGTTTGACAGATTTCTTGTAGCTGCCATCAGTTCATCAAATGTGATAACCTTGGGAGGGCTTGCTGCTGGAACAAACAAGATCAATTCAAGCCAAATATCTGATAAGTACAACTGAATATACTAAAACCTAGAACTTTCACTGCTTGCTAATTGGACTCCAACACTCTGGAAGAAGCAACCCAAGATCACCAAGTTTTTATATCTTCCTAAGACACTAACTCAGGAAACTCCCAGCTTATCAGGGGTGTGTGTGTTCGTGAGGAAATACCACACAAACATTTTGAGGAGCATTTTCATATTTCTGCATCTGAACTAAGACATCTTTTTTCCTTTAAAATGGGATCTTGCATTCCACAGATTTCCTACCAACTGTTCTGTCAAAGCCACCCAACCAAAAGCATGGGCAGTAAGAGTTAACAGATGTCCTCTGTAATTCCAAGCCCATGATGGCTATATTGCCTGCTGAAAAGGTTTTGAAGTTACTGACTTGCAAACCCCCCCCCACTTCAGATCAGCAGATCTTTTATCTGAAGTGGGATGCAAGTTATACTCATTTTTTTAGGAGTTAGCAGCAATGACAAAACAAACTCTATATTAGAAAACAAGAGCAAATTCCCAAACTTTCTAAATCCTCTAATTCTGTAATTTAATTTAGCATTTGGAAAACTGGTAACAAAGAAAGACAAAGAGCCAGCTGCCAACTGCAGCTCCACTAATGAGCTTGTTTTAATGTAAGACTTTTAATGTAAGACATTTACATAGATGTAAGAAGTAAGCATGGTCTGCAAATGCCTACAGACACACAAGAACCACATTTTAACCAAGGTTTTATTTACCATTACTCAAATTATCTTCCTTGTGCAAATGTGTGTTTTATGTTTGATTCTAATATTTATGAAAGAAAAATTTAAATTCAAGATTAATTACACGTAACTTGATATGGTATTACAAATACGTCAGTTACAGAATTAATTTTTAAATGCAGGGATCAAACAGAAGAAACCCACCCTTTGCACAAAGGCATATCTGGTTGAGTGGGAGGCTGCTACCAATGTCAAGGTTAGGAAAACCATGGTGACACACTTTTCTTACACTTTCTGAAGGGAAGAAGTACACAGGGAGAACCCCATGGATACTGCTGCTGCTGGTGTTCCACACACAGGAGATGCTTCACAGCAGAGAGAAAGCCATGCCTCTCCCTTAATACTCTTAAACAGATTCAGAATCCCAGGTTCTACCCATGATAGCAAAGAGAAACAAGGTAAGTTAGCCTTATTGGTCCATGCACAGTGCAGGTAAGGCTGAAATAGGCTTACATGCTGGGGAGCTGGGTTTGCTTGAAGAATCACTGTTAAAGCTCTGCCTGGAATATTCCAAATCACTGGAAGAAGCTGTGCTTTCTGAGAGGCGTGAAGAATCTGAGTCACTGCTCTGGTCATCATTGAGAGGCATTCTGATTCCCTTTACCTTGTTTACACAGTAAACAAGACCTGGAAAAACAAACACAATTCCCATAAAACTGGCACTTACTTTTGTTTGTTTCTCAAAAGTCAGCTACTGATTGTTTTATTGTGAATGAAGATCAAGTAGTTGCCTTTCCTAAATGGGAAAAACAAAGGAAAGGATCTGGCTTGACATGCAGAATTACACAGTTATCAACAACTATACCTGTTCTGTAAGAGAGCTTTGTGCCTTCAACTGCTTCATATCCTAATGACTATGTTGGGGACCATGGCTAAATTGGTTATATTTTAAGAAATGAAAGACTGCCCACGAGAATCCCTGAAGCTGCTTGTTGCATGCAAGATTTTTGTGGTTTTCAATGCCCATAAAGGCATCTCATGATGCTACCGTCCCCCACCTGACTTCACGAAGAAGTGGTGTTCAGCAATGAGTTTCCTTCCACAAACAGGCTGCACCAAGTGTAATGACTGTGAAGCAAACAGAAGTTGCAATGGGAGAACAGACAAGTATTTCAGAATATTACACTTCTGGCAGGGTGTAGCTGGAAGTCTGGCCTGCTGCTTTAGGTGGGTCTGTGCTCAGAATTAAATCAACAATGGCACAGACCCAAAACCCACTCCGCCTAGAGCTCAAGGTGGATGGGTTTTCCGGTTTAAGCCAAATTGTAACTCTGAGCTTTTAACATTCTATTTAGCACAGACAACAACCTCCACTGAGAAGTGCTGTGCTTCATAGTGTTTCTGTCTAAGTAAAGAAACTGCCTCCCAGGCAGATAATCTGCAATTGCAGAAAATGTGGACAGCTGCACAGTGTGATACAGATGATTAAGAACTGCATGACAGGAAGTGAAAAATATGTTCATAATAATACTAAAATGAGAAGCTGGAAGTCAGCTCTAATTACTGCTAAAGGAATTTGGCCCAGATACCAAAAGTAGCTGTCCATTTGATTATGGCCATGAAGCATTCTGTAGTGGACTTCATGAAGAGACATAGCCAGCAATGGTTTCCATCAGCAACTTTAACTAACATATAACTCCATTTATTAATAAACCACATCAACTTCAGGAGGCAGGAAATATCACACCTTGCAACTGCTGAACTTGGAAAAAATACACTTTTGGCAATAAAAGAATGATTATTTCTCTGTACTTATGTGAATCAACATTTTGTGGGGTCCTGGGATAGACAAAAGGTAGTGAAAATGAAGATTTCTTTATGCTGGCTCCTAGTTACAGCTTGGATACCAACTCATCAGGAATAGGCCTTTATAACTTGATGAGCTACTACACTGATGAGCACTCCCCTGTTAATTGAGATGATTAACATTTCTTAAGTGTATGCTTACTCTTCCTCCTCTCCCAAGAGGAAAGAGGATGCACTTGAGCACCTTATTTATGTCATACTTTACTCTGGGTTTTTTTTTGTGACAAGAATTGGTCACATTAGCAAGAACACAGCTATCAGTTTATCACTATACTGGAGGAGCCAGTAAGAGACACTTGACTAGAACATAGAGGTCATGCATTCAGAACCTGCAGCATTACCTGTGATCCTAAGCATCATAACTCTAATTATAAAAACAATTTCATAATTTCTAACACGCAAATATTTAAAACAGTACTGGCTAAACAAGACGTTGCAAGAGAACCTAAAAACCCCAAAACACAGAGATATTTTGGTCTGGAAATTGTATTTAAGTTACAATTAGGAATGGGACAATAGTTAATTCTAGAGAAGAAACAAACTATTTCTTCAATTAAAATCTGTGTTACAGATCTCAAGGTTAGTGCTGACCAGAAACTAGTTATGACAAACTAGTTACAGAACATACTTGAGGTTCTTCATGTTGAAGTGCTCCCTCAAACACAGTAACACTTTACAGAGCCTGCAAAGTTTTTATTGCCCTTCAACTAATTTTTTTTAATCAATGTAAGAAGGTAGTATTTCCAGGCATGAATCTTGTATAACACCCCTTTATTTCCACACATATAACTAAACTCCAAAAGATTTGATTAACATCATTTGCAAAGTAGTGGCCCAAAGTCTTGCAGTTCACTTGCCGAATAGGAGCACTTCACGGTATGTCTACTGCTTCAGTTCAAGTGTTCAGATCATGGAAGAAGGTAAATGACGATGAAAACGCCAAATGCTCTCACAAAATTTACACACCATCATTTTGTAAACTTCCTGGTACCTCTCGGTATGACAATGTTAATAAATATTCAGCTTTGCAAGGTGCTTCTGAGAGAAGCACTAGACCAGCCACTGCCGTTTTCTACCCCATCTTGATTTCCAAGAAGATCAAGTAGCTAAGGTAGAATTAGAAGTCTATATACATTAAGTCTGTAAGTACTAGTCCCAGCAAAGGATCTTCTGGCAACAAACAGTTGCATTTCAAAGAGGCCCATGGCATTCTGATGTACCTAGACCATACCTGCTCCTACAATATATGCACACATACGGACAGCAGAGCTGTCAGCAGAGTGCTTCAGAAGGCTTAATTTAAGTAAGAAGTTTCAACACTGCAACAGGAGATGACACACAAAAAAACACTGCAATCTTTTGCCACACTAAATACATTTCCCCATAAAATGCTTCAAACACAATGGGAAGCAAGAATGGGTTTACTTTGCAGATTCAGAACGTTATTGCTAAATTCTAAGTTTAAAAGATAAACACATCAAACTAAACATATATGAATATACAAGCAGAACTGGCAGGGGCCATCTAAAACACTTAGGCAAAAATACAGTCATTGAGCATATGAAAGGTAAGTGCAAACCAAAAATGGCACTTCTAATTAGTTACAACCATAGACTACTGAGTCACTTGGTCTTTGCTTTATAGCATACACTCAAAGAGGTGATTTTCCTTACATTTTTGTAGACAACAAAGAAGTTCTCATTAATAACTAATGGCCAAGGTCATTTAGAACTTTAAGTTAGTATAATGGTCACATAAAAATATTTCATAAAGCCCTTCAGTCTTGCAAGATCTCTTTGTAACTCACCATCTTGGATAAATGATACTATCTTGTTATTTATTTACTTATTAATTATTACACATTAGGCTGTTATTTTAATATACATATTAATATCCCACCTGTTCTCTTAAGGGGTCAGCCAGAGATTACAACCTGCTTTACTTTGCTGCATTAAAGACTACCCACATTTACATTTATATTATGCTGAACACCATCACAGTGGGCTTCAGCACACCATTTGCTTTCTTTCAATCAGTACCCTACTATAGGGCTTTTAAGGATAAACTCTTTGGGAGACCAAGCTATAAAAGTATCTTCTACATGTACCAACCCCAAGATTGTAGCTAATTTAACAATGAAGAAACAAATTCTCATATTTCTGTATTTTAGATAGGTGGGGATTGTTCTTTTTAGTAAAAAAAAAATTAATAAAAAATATAGATGCTTAAAGGCATGTTGATCTTTACTGGTTACTGCATCACCCAACTCGATTCTTCATTTAGAACTCATCAAGACTCCATGATCAGGTTAGTTTTAGAGGACAAACGACACTCTTTATTCCTGAAGGTTTGCTTTAGAAGTTATTTTACAAAGCACCTGGGGGGAGGAGGGAGGAAGACAGTTTCACAGCTTGTTGGATTTTTTTCTTCAGATACCATCTTCAAGGAAAGGTTTTCCACAGCCCAGCTTTGTTCAAAGGAAGTGTGCATGGACACAGAGACATATGAGTGCTCTGTCCAGTTTTACCACTATGAAAGTCTTAACTTTGTTTATTCTGCTGGGCACACATTCTTACTATCTTCAAGCTGGCACCGACTGAATCTCATTTGGTCTCGAGTTTCTCTGACTCCACCTCTGTCAGCACTCACGACACGAGAAAAGAGCCTTTGTTAAGTTACTTGCATCTCCTCCCACCTCATTTTTCACAGCTTACAGCCGACATTTCTCCCCTTGAGCTTTCTAGTTCCACAGCTCTTTCCTTAATGAAGTGACACTTCTCCTCGAACTGTATTCGGCGAAAGGGAGATGCGGCCGAGTGCCCCGAGCGCTGCCCGCGGGAGTGCCCTCTCCGGACAGGCCGGTGATGGGACCAGCGGCCGCGGCTCCTAAGGGGAGCCCGGGGACGCCCTGCCCGCTCCCCTCCCCCGCGGGGGGAGCAACACCGAGGGGAGCCGCCGGCTCCTCCTCTTCCTCCATCTGTTTCGCTGCCTGTCTCCTCCCCCGGCCCCATGTTTTTAACAGTTAGCTAAGGCAAGAGTTTGGCACTCGCCGACCAAAACAAACAGCGTTTCCAAGGACAGGCCCGGGGGGAGGGAGTCCGGGGGAAAAGCAAGGAGAGAAGGCTCCCTGTCAGCCCCAGAGAAGACGAGCCCAGGCACCCGCCCCTAAGTGCCCGGGCCCCCATGCCCCGGGGAGATCTCGGGGTGCCCCTGCCCTGTTGACTGGGGCTGCAGGGGGGGGACCCTGCGGCTGCGCCCGTCGAGGCGGATCATCCCGGCGGACACTAAGGGATGGCGAAAGCCCAGGACACACGGGGCAAGAGGAGAACTACGGACCCAGCACAGGAACTGCGAAACCCACCTGCTGCAGCGGGTACCCCACTGGGACAGCAGAGCGACGGGCCAGTCCACCACCTCCCTGCCACCCACACCGCACAGGAGGGTGGAAGCCCTCGAGCCAGCGCTGACCCGGACTCACCCCGCAGCTCATCGCCCAGAGTGCCCGGACACCCCGCCGCGTGTCAGCTCCGCCGAGCGGCCGGAGCAGCCCTGCCCCGCTGTCCCCAGCCGGTCACTCACCGCTGCCCCTCGCCGTCCTACGCGGCGCTCACCGGGGCCGCACACAGCCCCCCTCAGATTTAAAGATCCAGCCCGGACTATTAGTGTCTTCCTCGGGCACGTCCATCTATGACGGTGGAAGGGGGGAGGTGCGTCATCTTTTCCTGCCTGCCAGTGGCAAGTTATCTGAGACGCTTAGGCCAACCTCCACTTATGCCTGTAGAAACTGCCCGTATCTCCTCATTCGGCCTGCGACCGGGCACTAAGCATGGAGAAATATGAGGCGACACGGGAATGTGCTTCGGCGGACTCCCCCGCGCTGGCAATGGGCCGTGCCGGCGTGCGGGAGGGTAGGCCGGGGGACGGGCCGGGTGGTGTTTACGGAAGGGCCCCGTCCGCCTCAGGGACGGGAGCACCGACCCCGCAGAGCCCGGGTGTTGGGGAAAGGCGGCTGTGCTCCGCACGGGACGGGACAGCTTCTCAGGCCGTGTGTGCCTACCTTTGTGCACTGCGCTGCAAAACGAGCTTTAACTACGTTCCTGCCCTGGTTTCCTTACTCTGTCAATAGGGGGGTAGTGCGGCGCCCCTCCACGGGCTATCTTGCGGCCCCCCCCCCCCCCCCCCCCACTGCCACCCCTGCCAGCGCAGCTTCAGGGGAGCCACTCGGGACCGTCCTGAGTTTAGTCACCCGTCTCGCTCATGGCTGTGGTGTCCGGAGGCCTGCTGAGCGCCCACTGAGGAACGCAGCATGGGGCAGTGCAGCACTATCATTTTGAATGCTTTGCTTATTGCTGTATAGACCTCATGCACTGGAAGCTTCACGTACGCACTGGGCCAGCAGTACCTGTCAGGCTCATCACCTCTTCCTGTCACAGGAGCTACGTGCCAACACTGCCTCACCCAGCAGGAAGCACGGAGAGCAAAGCGCCGGCAGTCATCTCTGAGGCAAGAGCTCACTAACGCCAGCCTTGCCGATCGTGAAGACAGAGCTCCCCTTCCTGCAGATAACCTTTAGCACACGTGGTGAACTACACAGAATAGAATAGGTTTTGTATTCAGGTAGACAGACCAAAAAGCACTGTAGGTCCCATTAATCTCTGCTATAAAATGAAGGGCTCGAAGCAGGGAACGGAGCACTTGCTTGCAGTGCTTGCTTGCACCTGTCAAAACAGCCTTCAGAGACATTCAATGGGATTAAGTCCAACAGCCTAATCCAATAGCTTCTATAAAGAAGATGATGTTTTAAATAACGGTATTTGCACTTTACCCACTTTGTGCATGTCACATGGCAATGACAAGTCTGAAAGAGGCTCAAAACAGCTTTGGAGAAGACTGTGATTGTATATGGATGAGCTGCTTTGTACAGAACTGTTATGACTTCCAAAGACATAATTTATTATTATTTACATCCATTTTTGCTTAGACACCATCTGAAATGTGGGAAAAACATGAGTTTTTGCTTTGATGGCTGCTGACACTTTTTATTAATTAACCAGCTACAACTGCACAAAGAGTACTTGCAAAAACACCAGGGTTGAGTGATTCAGGATCCAGTTTGTGTCTCTGTGGACTGGCAGTTGTGGAAACCTGTGCTGCTCAGTGGCCTAGCTTGTACAGGGAGAGAAAGGAGGCAGCCTCACCAAGTGAAGTAGCTTCTAAATACTGATATGAAAGAAAACTTTGAGGGGGAAAGTGTCTCTGGGATACCACCTAAATCATGGAGTAAGGGATGGGATTCCAGAAAGAGATGGCTTTAAAGCTTTTTTTTTTTTTTTTTTTTTTTTTCCCAGCTTACTAACTTCCTCTCTCTCCACAACNAGCACTGTCCTTCTCTCACAAGCACACCAGCTGTTTTGGAGCCCATTCTTAAGTGTGTATCTATCTATCTATCTATCTATCTATCTATCTGTCTGTCTATCTATCATGTATGTATGTCTGTATGTATAGCTGAGGCACCAAGGACATGCCTTGAGATTCTGGTCCAAAGTCCAAGAATGAGTTAGACACTGCACTTCACCTTCTTTTTGGTTTCAGTTCTTTCCTGATCCAGAGGCAATGAAGATATAGGCCACTATATGGATCTTGAAGTACATTACCTATTGGAGAGATTTTCTCCTCAGAAAAACATTGCTTATTTCTCATTTTCTGGTGTCCCCAATGTCAGCCAGGAAAATAATTGCACAGCCTTTAAATTTGTTCTGCTCAATTAACAAGATCAATGTCCTTGTGTCTTATATAGCACATGCATGTATGTCCTGGATTTGGCTGGGATAGAGTTAATTTTCTTCCTAGTGGCTGCCACAGGGTGTTTTGGATTTGTTTTGAAAACAGTGTTGACAACACAGGAATGCTTTAGTTACTCCTGAGCTGTGCTTACACTGAGTTTTCTGCCTCTCACCCCACCTCAGCAGCCAGGAGGAAGGTGCTCAAGAAGTTGGGAGAGAACACAGCCAGGACAGCTAACCCCACTGACCCGAGGGATATTCCATACCATATGGCATCATGGTCAGCAATAAAACTGTGGGAAGGTTGGTGCAAGGGCACAGCTTGGGGACTGGCTGGCCATCAGTCAGTTGCTGGTGAGAAATGGTCTTGATTTGCATCACTTGTCTTTCTTGGCTTTATTTACCTCCTTGTTATTTCCATGTTTATTACAATTTAATGTTATTCTAATTATTTTCAATTATTAAACTGTTTTTTTCTCAACCCACAAGTTTTCTCACTTTTACCCTTCTGATTCTCTCTCATCCCAATGGGGATGTGTGGGATGAGAGAGAGCAACTGTGGTGCTTATTTCCTAGATGGAGCTAAAACACAATAAAGGTACACATTTGGAATTTTGACTGAAGTCTCAAGTCGACTTCAACTCTTGGCATTTCACTACAGAAGCACTGTTAATTGAGATGAAGGACTAGTTTGTGCTCACTCTTTGCAGCCGGTTGGCTCATAACCTTCCTGACTGTTACCAGTAAAACTGGCAAAGACAGTAAAGCCTACAACTAATGCTCTGCTTTATCCAGCAAACAGCAAGGCAGCTGCTGAATGGATAAGATGTGAGCTGCATTTGGCCCCGCGAGTCAGAAATGTCCCAGAATGTGGCTAACTCATGGTTAGCGTGGGAGGAGAGAGAAAGGGCAAGGCATAGTTTATGCCAGGGCCCATGACAACTAGGTTGAGAACATAACTTAAAGTCACAAGACATTTTTCCCTAATCCTAATAACTGAGCCAGGCAGACTGGCTTTAGTGTTAACAGATGGATGTTAAGACTCAGGGTTGACTGAGATCATCAGGCCCAGATTTGTTAATAGGCTCAAGGTCAAGACAGAAAGACTACAAGGCAGGTGTAAGGATGCTTTCTCAGCTTGTTCTTCTGTGGAGTTTTGTGTATTCCAAGGAGAAATAAGTCTTGTGTGAGGCAAACAGGGTTGCTGTTTCTCCCAGCTGAAGTATTTGTCTTCAAATTCACAAAGACAAAGCAGAATATTGACACTTCTGAGAGAAAATGGTACATCAGTAGCTTCCACAACCACACCAATCTGCAGTATCTAGCAACTTTACCACCTCAGCAAACTCCTAATGCACACTCCCCTCAGCACTAGCAATTGGTTTTTCTGTACAAAAGAAATAGTTTGGCCCAGAGTGACAAATACAAAAAAAAAAAAAAAAAAAAAAAAAAAAAAAAAAAAAAAAAAAAAAAAGCTATTTGTAGAATGGTACCTATGGTCAGAAATAGCTTGAATTAATTCCATGCTGAGAAAAATCTCTAGGTTGTACATTGCTATCATTTTCCTTGTCACTACCAAGCAAGAGAAGGAGAAATAGTGGCAATTACCTATGCTGCCTTACTCTCTGAAACAGATTTACATCCCATGATACTTAACATTGATGATCCTCTTGATTATTCCCTCTGGTGAAGTCCATATGGCTCAGTTCTTATAGTAAACTCTAAAATAAATGGCTTCAGAGCTAAAGTCCTAGGTCTTAGGGTACTGCTACAAATCCTAGCCTTTCTAGCCCCTTCCTAAATAGAAATCTGATACCCCCTTCTCATAAAGTGTGAGACAACGAAGGCTGTGGGTAGATGTTCACTGTGGAAACTGCTGTTGTAGCTTGCCCAGAGCGCTTTGTTTGCTGCTGAAGATTTCTACTCTCATTGTATTGAGGAAGACAGATTATTCTGAGGGTTCCTCACCTGCTTTAGTGCAAGCCTCCTCATACTAGCTTCACCCACCTCTGGGATATATTTAAGATAACCTCCTGACTGCATGCAAGCTGTTACTTTTTAGGGTCAGGGCAGTAAGTTCTGTTGTGGTGTCCATAACCTGCAGTCACTCCAACATCCTCTCAAGTCTGTGCATTTGAAAGAATAGTGCTAACAAAATGCCTGAGACAATTCACTATAAATTCTCCTATCACCCATTCTAGTTGTTACTAGAACATCATGTATAGACTAAACAGTTCATCCTAAGCCTTGGCAGAGGTGGAACTGTATTTGACAGGCTAACATCAGGGGCTGTGATCCTGCTTTACAATTCACTGTTTCTACATAATACTGAACATAAAATTTATTTTTATGTATATATATGTCAAGGAAGAATACACTGTAACCAAAGGAACGACCAAAAAAAGAAAACGTCTTCCAAGACAAAACTTGATTTAATTTCTTGCTGTAATAAAATAGAGAAACAGATACATTCAGCGCCTCAAGCTCCAGCTGGAGCCCGCGGCACACGGGAAGGCCTGCTCATCCTTTCCTGTCCTGTCCTGTGCTGGGATTCGCTCCGTGGGGAGTATGAAGGCAGCGGGGTCGTGTTGGTGTGGGGAGGCAAAGAAGCACGCTCGGAGCGGAAAGCTTCTGCGGGCAGACTCGGTGCTGAGCTCCCGTTCTCGCCGTCTAGGACAAAGCCGTCCGTGACCTGAGAGGGGCTTGCCTGGGGCCTGGAGGGCTCCTGCCAGCCGGGGCAGCAGGTGTTGGGTCCCCAGGGACCAAGGCTCTGCTCTGCAGGCACTAGAAGCGGGTTGGGGAGAGGGGTTGCAGATGGAGAACTTTATCGCCACATCTTTCTTTCAGTCATTCCGGAGCTTGCTGCAATTATTCCAGCCAAAATCACAATCGAGCAAAACAGAAGTTGCGTGAGGCGGAATTCTACCACCGAAACTACGCGCGGGACCAAAAACTGGCTGAGGGACCGGTCTGGGTTGGGGGACGCCCGGCGCCGGGGGCTGCGAAGGTAGACAGCGCTCCCCACTCCGAGACCCTCACACCGGATCGGGAGAATCTGTCATCGCGGGGCTGGGCCGGGACTTCCTCTCGGCCCCGCCCGCCGCTTCCCGGTCTCCTTGCTCCCCTGGG
>WEIU01004106.1:58060-73062 GCA_013389925.1 Aegithalos caudatus
CCTGGCTTGCGGGAAAGCAAATGTGTCCCGTTGCCTTCCCCTCCTTTTCCGTGCTCCCTCAAAGATGCTTTCATGGTATTAGAGGGGCAGACAGGGCCGCGGTGTTCACTGTGTCTGCAAACGTGGCCCCAGAGCTGCACGAAATCCCTGCCAGGCGGCGTAGAGCTGGGCGGGACGGGGCGGGACGGGACGGGACGGGACCCCGCGGCGGTGGCCGCAGCCCCCAGCTCGCTTTTCCAGGGCCTGTGCCTGAAGCCATTTTATGGACTGCAGCCCGCACGCTGCGTTACGTGTTGGCAGTGGTGCGGACCTGCCCTTCCGAAGGAGCCTGCTTCCCGTAATTCTGTATCTTCGAGGCCCGCAAATCACTTAACCTGGCGGGGCGAGCGAGCTGCGCGTCGCTGCCTGTCGAGTAGGCAGGTGTGCACGCCAAGGGACACGGGGTGGCAGCGCTGTCAGAATGGGGCAGGATCCTGCCTCAGCGTCCCCACGCTCTAGAAAACAAAACTCATGTGAGCTTCACCGAACTGAGCCTGTGCCAGAAACACTGCTGCAGCACCCTGCCTCCCACGTTCCTGCCGCAGTCTCTGGCCAAGGAAGTGAGACTCGCAGTGTCCAAGGCAATCCAGGACCATGGGAAATCTGTGAAGTTGCTGGCACAGGATGTG
Organism: Aegithalos caudatus; assembly: GCA_013389925.1. Classification (NCBI taxonomy): domain Eukaryota; kingdom Metazoa; phylum Chordata; class Aves; order Passeriformes; family Aegithalidae; genus Aegithalos; species Aegithalos caudatus. The sequence goes on from WEIU01004106.1 coordinate 58,729, forward strand.
GCTCAAGTGAAGTGAAATAAACGCACATTTCCCTCATTTTTTTTCACTCAGGCCCTTATTAGCCTCCCAGCTATAGTTTCACAAATAGCACTGTCCACTTGGATACGTCCTAGGGTGCCAAAAACCTTTAAAAATGGCATCTGTGATTGCATATCATCAACATACAATTAAACTAGTTTCCCAGGAATAGGTTAATTGGTTGGAAGACAGTATGTAGAGTTATGACTGAGTCAGATCAAAGAAAAGGAAATTCTTGTCTCAGCTTGACTGCTTTCTGCATGGCAGACCATTCAGATTCCCTGTATTCCCTGCGAGCTTGGGCATGGGTTGGCTATGGGGGGACAGGCACTGGCAGAGATCTTCTGGCTGTTCAGTGGTGCTTCCAGAAACACAGCTCCTGCACATGTGAAGATTATATCGTCAGTCTTGGTGTTTCCTGTCCCATTCATCAAGGAGGAAAAGGAAATTTCATGCTAGTGGGGTAGAGGAGTTATAAATTTCAGGGCTATAGGGCTGTGTCTGGAGCTAATTTTAAATCCTGGGGGGTTACTCACTGATGACAGGACAGTGATTTGAACTAGTAAGGGTTATTGCTTTTTACTGGTCTTTAAGCCACTTTTGTAAACTGTTTTTAAGAAGGAAGAAATTACAATGTAAAACTACAAGATGTAAAACTACAATATGTGAGTATAGAACTCAGATGTACATGCAATGTATAAGCCCTTCTAATCAAAGGAATGAGGACAATTTGCTTCCTCCCATTTCCATGTCATTGCAGAAAATCAAGTATTACATATTCTAGGAGAGGAGTATATAACAGAAATTTATAAATAGCTGGTTTCAAAGACAACTGAAACTTACTTGCCTGCGTATGGCAGATGGCTGTTAAAGATGGGGGAAAGATCACAGGGTTTCGATGTAACCCTTGGAAGTTTTGGTTGCTGTGGTTTAGTGACAGGAACGTACTTGAGGGAGAGGAGAGCAGGCTGTATCTCATTGCTTTACAAAGGTGTAGGATCCTGCGTTGTACTCGCAGAGTGCCATCAGCACGAGCTGCTGTGTTGCTTTGCCCTTAGTCTGACTGCAGACATGTTCTGTCAGGAGTAAGCATTATATAAACTCATCTGCTTTACATGTCAAGGAGAAAGGAAATGATGTGGAAGTTTAGTCTTTAACATAGCACCATTCTCAGAGAGGCCAAGGTCATTTGGTGTTTAAAAACAAGATAGTATGATGAGTTAGAGAAAACAGTAGTCAGTGGATGAAGATACATTTTTATGTTCTGTTTGTGATGTTAAATCTATGGCTTCAAATCGTACCAGCCATGTACACGAAAAAAAACCCAAACTCACATGAAATTTTACACACAGGCCAGCTGCTTTGAAGCCATGAGTTTTTCCCCATCTTGTGCAAAGGTGTTGCTTTGAGCCCTGGTGGCTCTTGGTTAGGACAAATCAGAATAGAAGTTCGTATAATTTGAAGACCCCAGTCCATTTTAGTATATCAGAGCTCTCTGATCTTCAAGTGGCTGGCCCAGATGGGGAATAGCTTCAACTTACACCATAAGCATTGTCTGAATGCAGTGGAGGAGCAGGTATTACATACTTCCACTGTGTGAGGTGGGATCTGTCTCTGTCAGTCACGTGGTCACAGACACCCAGCCCTCTGGAGAGTTCTGGCTATTTCTGATTTCTTAGGCTAAAAAGATAGCTACTTGAAAATATGAATTTGGTGGTTTGGTTGAAATGTGTTATTGTAATAGGAGGGGGAAGAGAACTTTCCTGTGTTGTCCTGTTAGATTTCTGACCTCCATTTATAGTGATACAGAAAAAGCTCTCTGGTCTCTGTGGAAATAATCAGAATGAATGACAGCTTAGATGTAATGAAAATGAGGTTGGTAAGTCAGTCTAATGACAGGTGCCCAGCTGCAATGTATATGGCAGTATTACCTTCTCCATCTCTTCCCCTTAGCTCATTTCTAATTTCCTATGGGAGCACTAGAGAATACAACTATAGGGAATGTAATGACATTAGAAATCTTTTTGCTAAGAGGGAGAAAAGAAGTAATCTGTTATAATGGGCATTCTTCAAACTGCAGGGATCTATCGAAGCAAGGGCAACTCTCATGGCCAAACACTACAATCCTTTCACAGTGTAGACTTTCATGAAAACTAAGGTGGATTTGGCCAGGGATTTGCAAAAATACATAGAAAGATTTTTATTTCTAATTAGGATGTCTGTCAGGTCTTTTGAAAATAGTGTCTAGGTTCAGAGTCAGTCAGAACTGCTGGAGCCTACTTCAGTTAAAAAAAAATAGCAGTTCTGTGTTTTTCTTTCTAAAACCATATAAAATATACTTCTTTCTATTTATGGAATAAAACCACCCCTCCAGCTGTGTATCTAATCAGTAAACATGGCAGCCCATGTGGCATGGCTGATTAATATAGCCCTCAGACACAGGGAGTAGTGTGAGGCAAGGCAACGTGCATTACTCAGCATTTGCCATCCTGCCAAAGCCTTGAGGTATTTTCTGTGTGATGGATTCCTCTTTCAGCCAGTGGGAGTTCTTACATTGCTTTACTAAGTTTAAGAAAGTACAACCGACACATGCACAAAAGGATTTCTCCAGTCTTAAGACTAATGCTCTGCTTTGCCTCAAAATTAAGTAATGCATGCTTCCCTGGCCTGGATCTTACCTTTAAATGTGAGAATAAATGAACGTGGCAGCCCTTCACCCCTTGACCTTTTCCCTCTGGCTGCTACTAAAACCAGTTGTAAAGGTAGTTCTTGTAATTGGGAAGTTTAATAGTATACCTGATGCAGTGGTAGGAACTTTCTGTTAACCTGAGCTAGATGCGAGGCAGGCCCTTGGCAGCTGCTGTGCTTTTGTTCTCTGCGTGTACATACATGGGCCCTGCTCACTGTGAGTGTGTGGGTGTATGCAGGAGTGGGAAAAACAAGCTGCTAACTATTTAAAATGTTAAAGGCTTCCTATTTTTTTCTAATCTTAAAAAACAGTTTTAAAAAATCTCTTGTGTTTCCATTGGTGTCTAGGAGGGGCAAAATGTCATGATTACTACTGCCATTCCTTGCTGCCTTGCTTCCATTCCAGCTCCCCTCTCCCTGTAATTTTTCCTGTTGCTCTTTCTTGTCTACCACAAAACTTGTTTTTCATGATCAGGAATTGATCTTTAGTTTTCTTGCCTGATAAATTTGGTTCCCTGTTGTCTGTCGTTCCCCCCCCCCCCTTTCCTAAAGACTTGTGGTCTTTGGAACCAGGGGTCCTGTAGGGGAGGGGTGGTTCAGGGGTCTGCATGCAGACTTTGGAGACCCGGGTTCCTTTTTTACTGCCACAGATTTCTTGGATCATGAGTGGCAGGTCAGTGAGGCCAAGGACTCCTAACAGAAGGTGTGTGTACTACAGAGCTGTAAGGCTCAAGATGCTGGGTTTTTTGTGCCTCCCATATCTGTACGCCACTGGGTCACTTCAGGTATGGGGCATGAAGGATTGCAAGGTAATAATTTTGTCTGGTAACAAGAGCTATAGGGATCTTGGACAAAAAGGGTGAAATTACTGGTATTAACCATGTGTATTTCTGGCCTAGGTACGTTCTCTTCAAACCACATTTGGAGAATTTGAATCCATGATGAAAATTGTTCAGCAGAAGCAGGAGGTGAACGAGAAGGCTGTTAAACAAGGGGAGAGCGAAATAAACCGGATCAGTGAAGTGCTTCAGAAGCTGCAAAATGAAATTTTGAAAGACTTGTCTGATGGCATTCATATGGTGAAGGATGCAAGGGAACGAGACTTCACATCTCTGGAAAACACAGTGGAAGAGAGACTAACAGAGCTGACCAAGTCTATAAATGATAACATTGCTGTATTTACTGAAGTCCAGCAAAGGAGCCAAGATGAAATCAACAATATGAAAGCAAAATTTGGTTCACTAGAACAGGCAGATGTATATAAACACGAAATTAAGGTGCTAAAAGATGCTTTTGATGAAATGCAAGCATCAATGAAAATGAAAGAAAAGGACATAGAGACCTTGAAGAGTACAATAGACTCCATGGAGTCTGATGTGTACACTGAAGTGAAAGAGTTAGTCAACCTCAAACAAGAACATGAGAAGTTCAAAGAGGCTGCTGACACAGAACACCTTTCATTAAAAGCTTTACAAGAGAAAGTTCTGAGAGCTGAGGATTCTATTATGCAGCTCCCTAGTGACATTAAAAGACTTGATGAAGATATACTGCAAGTTAAAGCCAACCTCAACAAATGGGAAGATAATGAACTCTTCAGAAGAGCATTAGAAACTTTTGGGAAGAACAGTGAAGGACTGGAGTCTCGATTGAGGGACATAGAAGACAGCCTGGAGTCTCTAGCATCTGTTGCTGCTCAAAATAGTGAAAAGTTGGAATCTTTCCTTTCTAAGGAGGCAGAGTATGAGAATAAGCTCAATACCCTAGAGCAAAGCATTACCACTCTCCAGGGACTCTCAAATACAGATGTAACTTCTGTCACAGATGCTCTGAAAAATCTTGGTGAAGCACAGACTTCACTGTACAATGACATGGAAAACTTAAGGAGAAGCATCAGTGACTTGCCATCCTCTGGTATTCTCCAAGATATCCAGAAGCAAATTAGTACTTTGTTGGATCAAGGCAATCTTCAGGCAGGTCAAGCACATTCTCAGGGCTACCTTGAAAAATTTTCTTCGGTGGAAGGCTCTGTAGATGAACTGAGATCTTCTGTTAGCCAGGTCGATTCTGATTTGAAAATGATAAGAACTGCGGTGGATAGTTTAGTTGCCTATTCAGTGAAAATTGAAAATAATGAAAACAACTTGGAGTCTGTGAAGAGCTCAATAGACGACCTGAGGAATGATCTGGAAAGATTGTTTGTGAAAGTAGAAAAAATACATGAAAAAGTTTAGGCAGTGGTGCTCCTTGGGCAAATAATGGGTTAAGGAGAATAGCTTTTGTATGCCCCATTTTTTACTCTTTTTAAAAGCAATTTGATACCTCCAAAGAGAATAAGAATACTTTAATAATAGAGACAATTCTGCTTATTTCCTTTATTTCTTTTTCATGTAGTGTTTTTGGAGTTTTTTGTTTGGTTTTTTCTTTCCCCTAAATTTTGTTTTAAGAAAACATGAGTTTAGTTGGGGGTTGAGTTTCTTGGGGGCTCATCTTTTCTATGGAGTTGTACCACTCTTAAGTGTAGTGGTGTAACTAAGGCACTACAGCCTTGTTAGCATGGGCACATATTTAATGGCATGAAGGTGTTTCACACTGACACTAGATACACCACACAGGAGGGCTGCAGGTGTCTTGGTACCCAAAGCATACTGCTGCACTCACTGAGGATTTTGCTGGTATATTTTGGTTTAAGAAACAAAAGTACATGCTATCTTAGACTGTTTACTGTGGTGAACTTAAGAGTGGAGTAGGTGTGGAGCATCCCATCTGTTTCTGCAGTTTGGGACTCAGACGTGTGGTCAGTTCACCAAGGGTCAGCTGAGCTGTAGTGTATTTCTGTGAGACCTTAATCTGTCCCAAGAAACTAACAAGGTCTGAGGTAAGCAGCACTGCCTGGGGCTAAGGCCTAAGAGATTCATTCTTTGTGATCACAGGCTTCTTTATCAGCATCTTCAGTTGCTGGTGCAGAAGGTCTGTGCTTAGAAGGGACATCTGAAGGGTGGGATTAATTTCAGGAGGGTACAGTAATATTTTTGTCATATTTTTAGACTGTTTGCGTGATCAGGCTGTGTCTTCCTTGGAAAGATCTAATTTGGTCTTTGATAAGGATTTTTCTGTAAAAATTATCACAAATTTGAGGAAAGAGAAGGACCAAAATTGCACCTGTTGTGTTCCATATATAACAAGCATGCTAACAACAGCAATAATACACTCCAAAACACACAATCACTATGAAATCAGCAGAATTGCTTCTATGGCATAATACGTTTCCAAGTTTTCACACAGCTGACAGTGACCTGAACTCTTGTGAACTCTGTGTCTTCAGGACTTGGTGCCTGATTCTTGTCACTATTTTTGTCACCAGGTGTCTAGCTGGGGCATTGGTAGCAAAGGATCCTTCTAGTAGACCTGCTCTAGGAGAGTGAGGAGAAAGTGTCATAATTCTGTAGATGGTCTTTTAATAAAAACCACTTTCTTGTGGAGCTTTTTTGGTTTTCTGTCTTTTTGGAAAAGATTTCTAATATCTCTCTTTTCAAGTTTACTTTTGAACTTTATCCAAATAATTGGTAAAGAACTTTGCACATGGGTACCTTGGAAATGGGCCATGGGCGTCATGCCCACCTCAGCCTGGACCACACAGATCCTCAGCTGTGTTAGATGAAAAATTCCGAGAACTAGCATCTCCCAGAAACAGCAACAGCACAGGTCAAAAGGAGTTTTCCTAGGTAAATAGGATACTGAACCATATCCAGTGTTCCCACTGTAAATGGGAAAGAATTGCTGTCAGAGAAGGAGGGAGCCATGGCATTAAGGTGGTGTCACTGTTGGAGCTGCACTGTTCTTTGTTGGCTTCTCAAGTTCTTGAACAAAATGTTGTTTAGGTTACTGTGAAATGAACTGTATGGCTTATTTGCAGTATTTTTAATACATAATAAACATTTGGAATATTCTTTGCACCTTTTTTTGATTGCTGCTTGCTTATTTTTGTGCTTCCAGTAGGGTACTGAGAAGGGCATGGGGGAGCACCAGATGTGCTGCAGCCCTGTACTTGTTCTCAGCTTCCATGGGGAAATGTCGAGGCACTTTAGCCTGCTGTGGTTACAAGCCAGCTCTTGGGAGCAGGGTTTGAGTCACATCAAGGTGTTGCTGTCTCAGGAGACTCAGGAGCCCGAGAAGGTGATCGTAAAGTGTGAAATACCTGATCGGTGCCATGAGTTCTGTGCCAGACACTGCCAGCGAGGCCTCTGTAAGACTTCCTCAATGCCCGGAACTTGTAGGACAGAAATAATGTGCAGAAAGAACCTGTGCAGTATTTCCACAGTGGCTGCTCCTTTTGCTTGGCTTGGAATGCTGGATTGTAAGGCCCATCAACTGATTTCATTCTCATGATGGATATCTGCCTTTCAAAAGTTTGGGAAAGGTTAATTTCAGGAGTATAGGCATCATCATATCCTGACAATCCTTGAGGCCAAAGTCAGAAATAGGTAATAACTCTTTAATTAAACTATGTGTACTTGATAAAGCTGATGAACACCCAAGCTTCTATCTGAAGATAACCTGTTGGCAGGAAGCTGGCTGACAGCATGCAGTGACTTCATGATGTTGGAACTTGGGCTGTTAAATCTGGTAGTGTAGCTAGGCTGTATTTGATCTCAAAGATTAAACAAAGAATTACTAATTACACTTCTAGTAATTGAATTTTTATGGCAAGCTATTGAAATTATTTATTTCCCTAAATGAGAATAATAATCCTCTGTAAATAATAACGTCTGGAGGCAGGCACAGAGACAGGGATCCTCTGGCAGGCTGGTGGCTCAGCTTTTATGTCTGGTTTGACATTTTCATCCAATATAAACATTTCCTGATTTCCTCATAAATGCTCACAGACCACATACAGACCTAATGCTGCTCTTTACTGTTCTTCAACTTTGTATTAAAGCAGTGGAGAAGGTCTTAAGGAAGGACTTTGTTGCCAGTGTTCCTTTATACTACGAGTTCACAATAACATGCTGTTACAGTAAAGAAATTCCAACATAAATTGTCTTACCTGATTGATGGGGTATTGATTTGGCCTGTTCATTAACATTTGCATTCATTTTTGGCTCTTATAAATGGAGAAACCATTACACTGAGGCACTGTGGACTTGGTGACTCTTGAAAGGGCTTGCCCCAATAGCTACACTGGCAAATGTGATGGAGATAAATCTTGGGTTGCTGCAGGGACTTCTCCCAGCGGGAATTCAACTAATGCCTTAAGCTAAATTACTGAGAAGGACATCTAAATGTGCGTGTTGGAAGTTTCATTAAAGCAGGGATTGGTGATTTAGTGTTTTTACTACCTTTTTTGACATAGCTCAGCTGGTACCGTAAACAAAGCTGCAGAGGTGAAATGACTAGGGGAGAAAAAGTCTGTCTGAGATGTACAAACACCCCAGCAGCCAAAAAACATGCAGCGTGGATGGGCACAAACCTACCGCTTGTCTGGGCACTGCCAAGGGTTCTCTCTCTGTCCATTTTGGAGCACTGCAGGAAAGGAATGGCTGGGCTGCAGCGACTCCGCAAGAGAACAGTGGCGATGATCGGAGGCGAGATGTTGCAGGAGAAGAGCTGGAACAAACGGGGCTGTTCAGACGCGGACAAGCGGAGGGGAAGGAAGGATGGGAGGGGCAGGAGGAACGAAGGGAACAACGAGCCCTCTCCGCTGCCCGGGCTGAGGGCGCCGAGCGGGGCGGTGGCGCCGGGCGCCCCCCGNCACCCTCCCGTCCGTCCGTCCGTGCCGCTGGAATTCCCGCCGGTCCCCGCACGTGTCCGGTCTGGCGCATCAAGCTGGCAAAGGAGGGGCACCAGATGGCCCCGCCTCCCCGCCCAGGTCCCGCCGTGGCACCGTCCCGTGTGCCCTGTTTAATGCTCTCCTGCCCTACCATCGCCCCAAAAAATCTTTCATCCACTGCGGGGCTGATTCTAGAAGCATGTGCCACTTATTCTGCCCAGTTTTACCATTTTTCTAATAACTGGTCCCTGGCCCATTTGTCGTGTCATCACCTGCTTGGTTTATATATGTTTAGGGAGGGGGAAGCTGTGGCTCTTTTGGGTTTAACATCAGCTCTATGTCATACTTAGCACCGTGAGATGCTCATCCCTGTTCGTCTTCCAAGTACACGTACGTGAGTGCTACCCTGGCCTTCCTGTGTGCATTTTAGTCAGTCATTCTCCACCAGCCAAGAGCAGATATTCACCAATGTCATGCTGGTTCAGAATATTTACACTCAGGATTTCTCAAACACCTATTTGTAAATTTTGGCACAAAGTCAAACAACAAAGAAAGTGATTCCTTTGCCAAGAGCCCACTTAGTCTAACACTGATGTTCAAAGGGCAATTCTGCCTTGGACACCCAAACAAAAAGTGTATTTTGTCCTGGCTCACATAGGAAAACCACTCCAGAGTCTCTAGTATACAATCCATTGCAAGTTCCCTATATAATGTAATTTCTCCAGATTCAGTGCTTGCTCGTGTACTTGGAAAGTCAAAGAACTTGGAAATCTCTTTATGTGAGCAGAGCTCGATAATTCCTGCAGTTATAATGCAAATACTAAACCCCAGGGCTATTCAGAGTTAATACAGCATCACAGTTGTAGCTTGTTAGACTTCAGACAAAGAGATCCCTGAAATCTGCCTTTTTTTTTTTTTTTTTTTTTTTTTTTTTTTTCTTATGGGGCAGGTGTTCCCTTGGCTGCCACACATTTGCACATAGTACATCTCAAAATCTTTTCCAAGGTGATGCTACTAGATGCTGTTCATCAATGGGGCAAATCTTTTCTCAAGTGATTCCTATTATGTGAGAGGACTAAAAGGCAAAGAAGCAATTTCTCATTTTACTGCATATCCTATTTAGAAAAAAATAGTTTTGAGGAAACAGTTATTGCACAATTAACTCCTGTGCCTCACCCTGGTGTTTATCAGCAATTCTAGAGGAAGAAGCTAGTTCAAGTAAGGGTGGCTTTGTTCCACTCAGAAAGACTTTGGTTTGGCACTCTCTAGATGTAAATATGTCAAATTCCAGTGCACAATCCTTTCCTGTCAATACTGCTTAGTTTGGGGTTGGGATAGAATCCTAGAGTTATGAGTAAGGATGGAAAACATAACAAGTAGGGAAAGAATCAGGGTTACCTTGAAACGTTTGAATGTTTTTTTTATTGCTCTGAATTTCAAAGCATTGCCCTGACTTTTCTGACAATTTTTTCTTTTTCCCTTGTTTCTCCCTTTTCAAAAAACTTCTCAACTGTATATACATAGTAGGGGGATACAGAATATTACGCTTAGATTTTAATTGATTTACAGTAAAATCTGAAGTCACAAGCAAAACCATGCCTTAAGATGAGAGCCACTGAAGAGCTACTTGTTTAGTGAGAGTACTGTAAGAGATATGATCTAAACATAGGAATTTATATCCTTGTCAGTAGCAGGTAAAACAAAAACTTTGCAGTTCTCAGAGTGTGTTTGAATAGTTCACACTTTGTCACTCTGGCCAAAAAAACTTTACTGACAAGTAGTTCCCTGCCCTGGAAACTGAAAATGCTTTTGCAAGGGAGTGAGGTCCAACCTGCAAGGCGGTGTGCCTGTGAGCCAGGGACCTGGGAAGGGCAGCAGACTACCTCTGGTCTGCTCAGCCTGGGAAGCTTTTCTTGGACAGCCTCTGCCAAGTATGCAAAGTCTGTAAATTGAAACAGTGTGGCCAAAAGAAATTTTTCACCCAGATGAGAAACTTATACAGAGTGACAAGGCTCCTGATCCAGATCCCATTCAAGTCAGTAGCTACATTCCCCTTTTCTTTCCTGGTACAAAATCAGGCCAAAGCACTTCACCCAAAGCCACACAGAAAATGTGTAATATATCCAACAATTATTTCCAACACCTCAAGTCCAAAACATCCTCTCCTTTCCTATGAATGTATCAGAGTTGCTTAGAATACCTAATAGCTAACAAATCTTCCCATCCTGAGCGAGGCTCTCCTATTTCAAGATCCCTTCTCAGGGTCTGGACACGGCAGCAAAAGAACATTATCAGAGGAGGTAGTACTGGCTTATATGGTTTGTGGATTAAAAACCTTATATGGTTTGTGGTGTTGGGGAAGCAGGCTCTCATGGCATGTTTATTAGCTATTTCTGTTCAAAAGATTAATAATGTAGATAGCCCAATGCTCAACATTAGGCTCTTCACTGAGGACAACCTTCTCCATGCTGTTGTTTCCAGCTGCCTGGAGTTTCAGGCAGGGCAGCTACATGTTCATCTGATGCCTTCAGAGATGCTATCACAGCCCTCATAGCTAGAAACAAAAGGGACATTGATTGATCTAAATGTGTGCCCTGAGTGAGTGAACCTGTTGTTATTCCATCATGCATATAACACCAGTGCCCAGAGGTTCAAACAGGTGCTGGATGAGAAAATTTATTTAGGCACCTGCCCACTGGAATTTCTGGGCACCAAACCACACTCCCAAGGGCATATCTTTTAGGATTAAATGTTGGCTTCAAGCACCCCATTCTGATAATTTTTGCCTGATCCCCATACCCATTTCTAACATGCATTCACGTCTGAAGGTAGTATTGGTCTTAGCACATCCATTGAGGATTCCACATTCTCAAGGTGGTTTCTCAGTTCTGTCTAATGTGTTTAGCATTTAAAAATAAGATATGCAAGAAAAAGAACAGCTTTTCCATTCAGAAAGGAGGTATTTGTATTGCTAGTAATAGCCCTACTAAGCTTTTGTGACCTTGAGATTGATGGAAGGATAATGAAGGTTTGCCAGAGTCTGAATCCTTACATGTAATTAACTGAGGTGCTAATAACCTCTTAGAGCCATGCAAAATACCTCTGTAATTGAATGCATTCAGTGACCAAACTGCATTACAGCATCCCAAAAGAATGTCACAGCTTCTCAGTGACTGAAGTTTGGGGACACTACTGGAAAAAGCCCTGTACCCCTAAGTCGCTGTGGTTTTAAAGCCACAGCAGCTTGTAGAGATGATCTGCAAGTACTTTTAGCAGAGAATTATGTGTCCCATTTGGCATCTTTGGGACCTGCTCCTTGCAGCACATGTGCTGACAGTCCTGCTTGCTCATGAACCAGGTCTGCCCCAAACCTCAAACAGTCAGAGGAAAGGCTGAATCTATCCAAAAGCCCTACTACTTTGTGCTTTGTTCAGATCCTGATTTGCTTTCACTTGCCTTCACAAAGCTCTTCAGTTTCCTCAGGTTTAAAGTTTCACATTTATTAGAACTGGTATAATTTACTACTTTACCTATAAAATTAATTCGGTAACAGAGTTTCTGTTTCAAATGGTTGCAAAGAGCTAAATCCCTGTTTGTGAAAGTATTTGAACTATAAAAAAAGCACATCTATCAAAAAGACTTTTTGGAGTTTTGTTTGTTGTTGCTTTCACTTTTTTTCATGTCACCTGAACAAAAAGTTCTTCTTCTGAAGAGCAATGAAATAAATCTAAGTTCTTACAAACCTCACAGCACAACCCATGTTTAGGACTAGGTGTGCTTTCTTGCATTGGCAAAAGAGAATTAAGAAAAGATGTACTGTTGCAAGTGAAGTTCAGTGTTTGCACTTTTGCCTGAACTACTTAGAGGCAGCCCTGACTGAAACATTTCCTAGACAAAATCTGGAGATAAATTTGTATTGGGATGATGGCTGAGTCTAGAAATCAGCACTTGATTCCTGCTAAAAGGAATCAAGAGTGCAATATGGAAATGTCCATCACCAGGTGACTCCTGCTCACCTCAGTACTGCTGCCTGCAAAAGGGAAGAGAGTTTCATAGGGTGCAGCTACACTGTACCTTGAGGGTGAGCCCAAACTTCCTTTATACCTAAAGCATCTGGGCAAAAGCCTGTGCTTTGGGACTGGGGCTAATTATAGATTTGGGCAGAGGAACCCAGAGGAGCTTCTTTCTTTCCCTCTATCCCAGTCTGCATTCCAGAAAGCAGAAGCAGGGAATTACTATGGATTTATACAGGCAAAGAGAAGCTTGAAGGTTCAGGCTAGCACCTAAGTCTACCAGCAGCAAGTCAAAACTCCTAGCCAAAGGGCTGACTCCCAGTTCAAAGTGCTTAGATCCCTCTGAAGTTTGTACTGAGTAAAGATAAACACATCCTGAAGTGCTTTGTTAATACCACAGGGATGGGCTTGACACAGGGACCAGGTTTGAGAGAGATGACTACAAATGAAAAAGTCTAGTCACTGGGTGATTTATTAGTCTCTCTTCAATGATATTTTTGTTTTAAGAGGACTTCAGTTACCCTCTGCTGACTTGAATTTTTCATTTATGTTGGAGAAGTATTGCTCCTTGACTTGAAAAATTACTTCCAGTGAGCAATAAATGCTGTGGGCCTCATCCTGTGGCTTTGGGCATGACAGCTCACCACCGGTCACTTTGCCACAGGATCCTTACCATTCTTTCTCTGTTTTCTTTTTCCTGCCTTATGCTTTACACATGTTTGTAATTAACTTTTTTTTTTTTTNCATGTTACATCTCCCTCTGTTCCAGGCTGTCAGCTATGGGTTTCCCTTATTTAAATCCCAGACATTCCTCATCAACATGCTTGCTGAAATGCTTTCACTGCTGGAAGAAATCCTTTACTCACATTGTTTCCAGTACATGTGGTAGAGTGAGTCCTTACAGTTAAAGAAAATTCCTTCTGGGGAAAGATCCTAAAGTGCAGTGAGAGGCTCAAGGCCACCAATTAACCTGCTTTCAAAAATAACAGCAACATTTTAGGTGTAGCTGAAATTCTTCTTGGACATTTTGATCTCATTTGCACATTTCTGACAATGAAACCTCTGTCTGGCTGTATTTTTGAGTCTCCTGTGCAGTTGTCAAGGAAAAGGTTGGGTGATTTGGCAGATTTCTAATGTAGGTTCTATCAGTAAGTTTATTTCAAACGTTTTCTTTAATATGAGTCCTGGACTTGTGGAGAATTTTAATATTGCTCTGCCTTATAATAACCCTTGCTAGGGATCTGCGGGGTCTGTTTGTTCTTGCCCATCCTTCTCCTGCTCCTTTCAATAGGAGCATTTGGCAAAAACAAATGCTGTATTTCAAGGCAGTTCAACTCCACTTACTCTTTTCAAAGCTGGAATGGAACAATTTTAAAGTAGGGTTTTTATTTATCAAAGCAACTCTTGTATACTTACAAACAAGAAGAAAACAGCACATTGTTACGATGCTGTTATTGTGTCAGAGTGTTAAATGTCTGTGAGTAAGCAGCTGTGTGGGACACCTTTCCAGGGCACTTGGCTATTGCATGGGGCAGAGCTTCATCTCTGCCTGCTCACCCTCCTGCACTGCCTTTGCAGCAGATGGCAAAGGAAAACTCTGGCATCCTTAGGACAAGGTGCATTGCTGAAGCTGCTAATTCTGCAGCTTGCTTTGTTGAGAAAGGAGCCCTCTGTCATCACTCTGTCAGTGTAAATGGACTTTAGAGGTAAAACAATTCCACAATAAGTCAAGAACTATTGCTGAAGATGTTGGGTAGAACAGGTCTGGCAGTGCCTGTCTCTGAGCTAGACATGTTGAACCAACTACTTCTTGCTTCCCAAATGTCACAGTGTTGAGGGTTGAATTTG
>WEIU01004110.1:1743-18734 GCA_013389925.1 Aegithalos caudatus
TGCACATCTGCAGAGACTGAGTGGATGCACTTGTTTCATCATTTGAGATAATCTAGCTGGTTTTTTGCATGTTTTGCACAGGCCTATTTCCAGAAGGGCTTGATCTCTTTTTCCTTTTCGGAGCATTGACTTTCCTATCACTGTTGTTATTGCTGTGCTAATGTTATCACACTCTGATTATTTTCACTGTGTATGTGTTTGTTGCTTCCTGTACAGTGTAGAACTTTTTCTGCAGGCAAAAGCCAGAGCAGCAGTCCTCTTTAAATACAAACCCCATTAAAAGCTGCCATTCTTAAATTAGCTCTGCAAAAAAAGTGTGTTTTATAGTCAAGCAAGCAGTAATTGGACACTGTGGCTGTGAGTGGCCCTTGTGGTGTTTGGATCAAGTCCAAATGTACCTTCTGTCTGTCTCTGACACAGGCAGACAATAGTAGTATTATTTACTGTGCTGGCTCTGTGTAATTCGACAGGCCAGCTGCAAGAACAAAGAACCACTAACATTTTGCCCAGCCCTATTCCCAATTGAAGGCCCATCTACATTTCATAAATAATTTCCTAAAATACTGGATTCTCCTCCATAGCCTTTACTGTGCTAATTTAGAGAATGAAAGTTAGCTTTTCAAACAGTATTCTCTTCCTGTGCTGTCATTCATACATTTTCAAGTTTTGGACACCATCCCTATATTGAACCCTGAGTCAATATAGTGTGTGATTGTCTTCTCAGCTGTGCTTAGGACTAAGGAACTACCACTGATACTGACTTTCTCATGATTATAAACTTAACCAAAGGGTTTGAGAGTGGGTCATTTGTACTCTATCTAACAGCTAATTGACCCCTCTGACTATATTAAAACACAAATATTTAAAATATATAGAGGAGGAGCATCCCTCCTACATGGCCATAAGCAACATATGAATGAACACAAGAGGGAGTATTAGGTAATAGTTAATATTAGGGGAATTGGGAGCAAGGGATTCCTGGACGTAATATTATCTGTAGATTTGGCTTTCTTTTTGCATCCTTGGGTAGCTTTTTGAAATGTAACCACTCAAGGACAATAAGACAGCATTTACTACACCTCCAATTTACAACCACTGTACCTGCCTTTCCAACCATGGAAAGGATGAAAATAGTTACTTATTTTTTGCATATAACCTGAGGCTTCTTGAAAGTCCAGGCAACTGAACTGCATCTCTAAAATTGGTATAAGGACACTTCATTAGGGACATTCTGTTCCTTACATGAAAGGATGCCCCCTGTGAGTGTTGTCTCTTGAGCTGGCATGAGTACTCAGAATGCTGCTTTTTTAAAAAACAAAATATGTCCTTTCCTGCCCTTAATATTTCCATTTTCTCATCTGGTTCTACTGGTAGCCTCTTCACCACCATTTGCTGTTATTTCCCACAGGGGATGTCAGGAATCTATGTGAGAAATCTACAAGGTAAGAAGGGGGCATTGGGAACAGACTGGAAGCCCAGTCCTCTGATATCTGCAGAGTGGGCAGGCGAGTTGGTGGGAAGTGGGTGGAGGAGGCAAATCAACTGCAATCAGTAAGGTACTAAAACAAATTACTCCCTTAGGAGACACAGGGAAGATGGGAATTCTCTGACTCACTGTCCCATCACTGTTCTTCTGGGGCATCTCCTAGACTGCTGCTGCTACATGCCAGCCCTTACAAAACGCTGAAACAAAAATCTCTCTCTCCTTCACAGAATGCAATTTCAGTGAGGCATGGGCATCCTGCACTTCTTCACAGACATATATGAATATACCATATGTGCTCACAGTGTCTTGTAATAAAAATCATACTTACAGAGTTGTATGAATTCTGTCAGGCAAAGATAGAGATTTTCAAAATTGCATTATTATGCCAAACTGCATCTGTCCATCTGAAACACACATAGTGACACTACTCTTTGAATTTTTAAACTTGATCCTAGGAATCCCTTAAATAATTTGTAAGGTGATTATCAGAAATCTCTATATCTACTGTTTAGTTGGGATTTATATACAATTCTCTCCTCACTAAAGAAGTGCTTTCCAAGTGTCACAGTGTACAGGTAAACACTGACCAGCACCCTAGAAAACACACTGAGATGAAATGGTAAAAGCACAGAAGCAGACTATGTGCTGGCTAATCAGCCAACTGGGGCATGCTGGCAGCAAGGCTTGGTTTCTTTTAACTGCTGTGGCCCCTGGGAATACACTTCTGCCTGAAACCACTTTGAGTGCCCTGTGTTGAGCACAAGCATTCAAATAGATCTGCTTCAGTTTGTTTTGATGGACTTACAGGGAGCCTTGATTTATGCCAGAAATTCCCCAGAATGAGCCTCAGTGGTATCTAAAATGTATGAGCTAATTTTCTCACAGGTAGAAATTGCCTTGATTTCTCAGAAATCTGGACCTCCAGCACATTCACACACAGAGAAAGTTCATCTGATAAATTAAACAACACTAAGCCAGGATGACAAGATTAATTTATTTATATATTTATTTATTTTGCAGTGTGTATTCACCTAAATATGAGTCAGGCAAATTCAAGAGCTCAAACTAAATTAAAAATTCAGCTAGATAAGATTATGACAGATGAAAAATTCCTGGAGAAAGCTGAATTTCTGGTTCTAAGATGCAGATCTGATTCCTTCCACAGAGAGAAAGCAGACTACTATTCTTTATGTGGACAGGCTCCTCAAAAGGACTAATTTAACCTTAATACAAATCTCTTCTGGGACACATATATGTTACAGATAGAAAACTGGAATCTCAAGTTGGCAAAATTTAATTTGTTTTTCTACATCATCAGAACAAAATCTCAAAATGTTTGAGGGTTTTTTCAAGAATAATAATTTCACCTTCTATCTGCATCTGTAATAGTAAAGAATCACTACATAGGGCACGTACTCAAGATGCAGAAGATCCTCAGCACAAGAGTTTATATGTTGCTTGATTTGGAATTTTTGATACTGAAAAGCTTTTTTTTTTTGGTGAAATGTCCACTATACTTGACAAATTACTTAGAAGTTCAGAGTTTTGTGAATTTGCATTTTCCAGTATTTTGGCCAAAAGAAAGTGCAGTCTAAAAGTCTATAGGTTGGCTGGACATTTCCATTTTTCTATTTTTAATTTATTCCTTTGACACAGGAACTGATAGTGTGCTTAAGGAGTAATGGAGTTGAATCATATTTTCATGTCTTTCATATTTCATCCAGATTGTTCCTATCCCCACACAAGGATGGTGTTATTTTCACAAATATTGGTTTTAACCTTAGAAATTATTTGTTTCTGTAATAGATGGTTTAACTGTTGTTTTTGAGGAAATCTCACCAGAAATTGCTTCTGAGTATGTAAATACTCAGCTTGGTGCTTCAGCTGACCCATCTGACCACAAACCATGATGATAAGGCTTTGGCCAGGCCTGTCATAGAGTTCCTTTCAAAACCAGCCACAAATGATGGGGATGAGTATGGCCTTCTGGCCACAGGATAATAGCTCTTAACCATGATTAACTTTTCTATGTAACACTGACTCATTGTCAAGGCTTTTAAAATCGTGATTCCTCAGTTTTTCATGTATCGGTTCAGGAACACATATTTATTTCTTTTGTGTTATGTCTAATAATACAGAACGGGACTTTTCTACTTGTAGCAGGAGATGGTATATTGAGAAAGGCTGGTCTAGAAGTGATAGTTCTCTGAGAATTTGTTCAGGACTGCGATTCTATCTGGTGAACAGACTGTACCTTGCTAAGGCAAGGATGAATAAAATGGAAATTTTGCCACTCACCTTCTTAAGGAACCAAACTTATTGCTATTACATTGTTACACATATTTTAATTTTACAGAGCGTATTTTTTTATTATTCATTACTCCTTCTCAGTATAAAAAATTGCATATTAATAGAAATACAATATTTTTCATTCATTGGAGGCAGGTATCAGTCACAACTTCAAGAAATTTTCCTGTATTTTCTCATCATATTTTTCTTTTAAAACTGAAAAAAATTATATTTTGACTGGAAGACAAAAAACAGGTAGTTTCATAAAAAATTACTGCATGAAATTTTAAATTAAAAAAAAAAAGTATTCAACATTTTGTATGTGTCTTAGTCTTTGTTATGGCTCTTTCAGCATTTTCATGTTGTTCCTTAGCCTCATGGTCTCTTATTAATGTTTTCTGTGTGTCAAAAGTTGATAATTATTAGTAAAGATTGTCTGCCCCACAGGCACCTTACAATTTATCAGCAGACTATTATACAATTTGACCTCATCCATAAAAGAGCACATTAAACACTATAAAAGGAAGAAAGAGTCCTGAGAGAGTAAAATTAGCAGTCAGTAAATCTACTCAGTGTCTACTCTTGTATTGTTTATGCTGCTGACGTGTTTGTGTGTGCACAAATATTTTAATTTCACATTAACATGAGGAAGAACTTGTATACATTGAGGGTGGCTGAGCACTGGAACATGTGCCCAGGGAGGTTGTGGAATCTCCTTGTCTGGAGACCTTCATTACCCACCTTGGGGGTGCTCCTGTGTAACCTGCTCTAGGTGACCCTGCCTTGGCAGAGGTGTTGGGCTAAATATCCAGAGGTCCCTTCCAAGTCTAAAGATTCTGCGGTTCTGTGTTTGTGTGGTTTTGTAAATAGAAATATAAACCTTATCACCTTATCCATATCTTTTTAACATATTTCAATGCTCATCTAAATACTCCGAACAGTTCTGTAACTCACTGCAGTGAAGAGTGACTGTAAATATGCACCAAAGATCACTGGAGAATCAAATATGAATTTAATTAAAAGGAATTAATATTAAGGCATTTCATCTGATAAGAAGCAGTATCAGTTAGGGACTTAGTAAGGTATATTTTGTAGTCACTGGGGCTTTGGCTTATCTTGCTTCTTCCTGTTTTTCTCTAACCACTGTGTGTGGGATATGTGTGCTGAAGATTGGAGCAGCTAAAAGCTACAGGCAACATTTCACTTTCTGTTACCCCAGAACAACTTTCTCATTTCCAAGAGGGTGCAGCCAGGTAACTAAGCACAAAAATGCAAACAGCTGCTGAATCCTATCCCAGATGTGGGGCAACTTTCTTGGTGGTCAGAATGATTTCTGCCTGTGGAAAAGTTTTGAGATAAAATATTAAAAGAAAGAATGTTCGAGGCTCAGATTTACCATCCTCTGTATGTACAAACTGTACCTGTAGAAACTGATGAGAAGTATTCCAGGGCAGAATTTATCCCTTCATCTTCTGGATGTCAGAATTATTATTTTTATAAGCATGCTGAGTCTGCCTCTGATAAAAGGATGAAAGCTACTTCTTTCAAGAGGGTGAGACTGGACCTTAACTATTGTGATGACTGATGAGAATCCAGACCCAAATCAAAGGACAGGCATAATTAATACAGATGTTGCACTTTGCCTGGACTTGAACATGTTCATGAAGACATTGCCAGCCAATGGCAAAAATGTTCTCAGCTGCTCACTGTTTGCTAATGACAAAACAACTATCTGAATTGAATGTTTGTTTCTATTTAAAGGTCAACACGACTGCCTAATTCTAAATTATGTAATTATGCTATGAAAGCAGAGTTAAGAAGCTGCTAACCTGCATCATATGGAGCCAACTGTGAAAAAGCAATACTGTTGTTTTGAAAGATTTCTGTTAAATGAGCATCAAGTGACTGTTACCATTGTGGTAATGAGATTGTGCTATTAACAGGATGTGGCACAGACAAATCTATAAGAAAGACCTTGCATTTTTGAGGGATGTTAAATAACAAAATAACTGCTTGAAAATTACTTTGTGTCACTCATTTTTAGGAGCATTCTTCTGCTCAGTCCAAAAGATGCAACCACATATATGAAGAGACTTCTGTCCCCTCTAGCCCATAGTCCTTGGAAAAGTGCTTCCTCCTTAAACTGGTGGCACTGGCTTCTGGTGCAGATGAATCACTTCCAGAGCAGGCCCAAATATCCACATAACTATAAAATTACAGGTATTTTATTGATATATTTTTCCAGACTAGATCACTGTGGTTCATTTTTACCACAGCTATTCAGGAGAGTGGTTCATGGATTAAAACTGTGTTGGTGTTAGGTACTGGGAACACATGGAGCAGAATACAGGCCCTGCCTTCCCTGGAAACAGTGCTGGGTCAAATTGCCATCTCCCTGACATTTTGCTGTCATCTTTCCCTTGAGCTGTGCGACGTAAAGCTAATCCTCATGTTCCTGAACCGGTGATCCTGCTTCCCCCAGATTTAGTGAATTCAAACTGTTGTGAGAAAAGCCCAGTTCAGTTTGACTCTCTGACAAGCCTTTTCCAAGCAATTCCTCCCACTGCTGCTGCGCCAAACAGCCTTACCACAGCTCTGTGTTTAAGAGGCTGGCATTTTGTGTGCTTCATTTATAAATCCTGTTGGTGGAAACATCTCTGTAGCTGGACCCAGTAGGAGCCTGACACTCTCATTGTGACTAGCTGTTTATTGTGCAAGCTGCTGACTAACTTGCAGTAACTAAAATATAATTTTCCAAAATAGACACAGATGACAAATAGATAATCACTGCAGAGAGCCAATATAACTAAGAAGTACACTCAAGGCTCTTTTAGGTGTACTTCACAGGATCATTATAATCAGCAAACGGATCTTAACTCAGGCTGTCACCTACTCAAAGCTATTCCTTATTTTCAAGGCTGTGTCTCATCGTGCCACTTCAGATAAAGCAAAGGGGCTCCAGTCATGTGCTTTGGTACCACTCAGCTCTCAGATGGTATCCAAACACTGTTCTTTTCTAGCTCCCAAATCCCTGTGACTTCTCTATCCCTTCTTCCCGGCTTTCATTCCAACTGAAGAGATGGATAGCTTGGACCAGGGTGAGAAGGCTGCCTGCCTACCTACCAGGACTCAAGGAGCTGCTTGACTGCTTAAATCTGGGGTGAGAAACTACTACTTCCCTATTCTAAGATTTCCCTGCAGCCAGCTTTGCTCTTACATTGGTGTCCAGCACCTGCCAGTCTCAAAATGGCTACCCCACATGGCCTTGTAACCATTATTTCCTAACAGAGACAGCAGGAGGACTTCAGGAAGATTTGGATGAAAATACCTAAGATGAGAGAGATTTAAAAGCATCCAACTGATACACAAGCAAAAAAAAGAAAGCAAACACCTTGACTTAACTGAAGAGGCAGAGGGCAAAAATATAAAAGTATTCAGTTATCCTTGACTAGAATAAATAAGTAAATCCCTTGAGAATGGGACCCTGGGCACTTAAGCAGCAGTAAAATAAATTAAAATCCTGTGTCTGATAATAAAATACAATGTAGCTTCAGTGTAAGATTTCTTGATACTCTGAGGAGAATGTTTCTACAGAGGCCTCTGGTGTTCATCTAGCTCATTAAATGAAACCCATAATAGAAAGAAACATTCTCACAACACCTTTAAAAATATGTGTACTTTTTGAAATGTTCCTATGCTGAATTTAGATTTAGGAGTCTAGGGCAGATGTGTAAATTCTGGATGCAGAGGTACCACAGCTCTTTGAACAATGACCCAAACTTGACAGTGCTCATGAAAGAGCTGCAGAGGCACTAGCCTGGACTGTGGGAGTCCTGGGCACAAAACTGGCTCTGTGCCCCCACATCCACACCCAGCCTGGAGTGTGACCACGGTGCTCTCAGTAAAGCCACTGCAAACCTCAGAGAACCTCCAGCCATTAGAAAATTTTAATGGCATTTTAAAGGGAATGCTTTTCTTTGCAAAGTATGCAATGAAAATAAATCCTACTAGCTGAGGAAGAGAGATTATCTATCTATCTATCTATCTATCTATCTATCTATCTATCTATCTCTGCATAAATCAATAACTGTTACATCTCCTATAAAATGAAATGGTGCTTTTTGGCCTGCCATAATTGGAAGCTGTGATAAAATTCTGTCACACAAATCATAGCACTAATATTAATCATTTAAAAACAAAGTGATAGCAAAAATCCCGACAAAAAATGTTGCTTGCAGGTTTTCACATTTCGTCGTTTGCTTTTTTTTTTTTTTTTTTTTTTTAGCTTCAGTTTCATAGAGACTCCAATTATGAACTGCTTTCCACATGCAGTCTAAAAAAATTTTTGACATTAGGGCTGTCGGTGGCAGATGAAGGTGTTGTCAGAGCACTGGGCGCGGAGTGCGGCAATGCGAGAGGCCGTGTGACACATCTTTTCAGAAAGGCACAGTATCTTCATCACTACAACGTCTCCCTCTCAGATTAGACTGACTTGTTAACTCATCCTCCCTGGTATCTTTTTGTTAATACCTCAGCTTTCTAAGCTGTTTCTCTATTTCTCTCTCTGAGGAGTCTGGAATTTAATTTGTGGTTGGTCATGGAAAGGAGAGAAAAGACTGAGGAAATATTTAGGTTCAGGTTTATTTAGACATTTTATGTTCACAGAGAGTATGCAACATTTTCTATTAGTAAAAGGAAGCAAGGAAGGAAGGAAGGAAGGAAGGAAGGAAGGAAGGAAGGAAGGAAGGAAGGAAGGAAGGAAGGAAGGACAAAACAGAGAGGGAGAGAAGGAGACAGGGAAAAAGAAAGTGAAAAAGAGAAAAAAGAGAAAGAGAAATAAAAAGGAAGAACACAGCTTTTGTGTTGAATGCAAGTTACATAGTAGACAATAAAAACTTTTTGAATATACTGTATTTCACAAAATGTTACAAAAAGCTAATTTTCAATTGTTTTATACAAACAGAAAGACATGTTGTTACAGAGACTGACCTTAGCAGAATTGCTCAAATTTAGCAGCGAAACTGATAGATTTACATGATGCATATGCAGCAAGGCTCTTCGTCTTCATGTCCTTGTGCTCATTATAAAGGCATGGAGGCAGAGCATGGTTTATAGAGTGATGATAAAATATACCATGGCACCTGGGCTCCCTGCAGAGCTCTGAAGATTTATCTGTCTTTAGATGAGGTACTGTACAGGCCTGGCTCGTTCCCATCGCTGCACCGGTAAACTTAAACCTAGACTTAAAAGGATCACTCATCTGGCAAGAAGAATAATTTAGTCTTTACTCATTCCAGAGTCCTCCCATGTCTGTATTTTAATAAAGGACATCAGTTTACACACTTGTGCTGAACTGTGTTTTTTGGTTGTGTGATTTAAACTAGGTGCGTTAGGATGTCTAATGGTAGCTTTATCTCTGCAGAAGCCCTGCTAGAGTTGAGCAGAGCATGTCTGCTCTATGTAATAATGCTCATGGAAGCAGACCTTGAGGAAGGGTACATGACTGAAACCAAACTGTAAGCAGAGCAGTAAATCCATTACACTATTATACATTTTCTAAGGTTTATACCGATACCTTGCAGCCTTAGTTAAATTTCTGAGAAAACTAGAAACATAGAATTCTTTCCTGTTTTGTATTTAGTATTGGACCACAATGTATTTTAAATGGAAAGTACTTTATCAAGCCTATGCTTTAAAATTTACTTTATTAATGCAGTGAAAATCATTCTTGTAATCATCCAGAAACTCAGATGTCAGTTTTCTTTAAATAAGTTTGGAACTTAAAGAAATGAACCTATTCTCTTTTATACAATGTGACTTTCAGAAGCTAATGGAGAGATTATAGAAAGTCAGTTTTAATATATATACCAACTTTAACAAACAGTTAATAGGATAGTCTGAAGGATGTTATCAGTACTAGTGTTCAAAATATGAACACAAAGAAATTTCCTTTAGTCAGAAATTTATCTTCAACTGGCAGGGTGTTTGAAACTCAGTAATCTTTAAGGTGCCTTCAAACTGAGACCGTTTGATAATTCTCTGATCTGCTCATCAGATGGTAAGGTAGGATTGTTTCAAATGAAATGCAGACTTTCTTGTTACAGCTTTTGAGATACATATAACAGAAGAAAAATCTGACCTCAAAAGGCTGTGGATTGAAAGAATGGCACAACACACAGTTTACTACTAGGATCCACAGTGCACCATGCACACTTAGTATTTGGGGAAATGTATCAAACATATCAAACCTTCCAGCGTAACAATACATGTGCAACCAGAGAAGCTTTAGTAAGATTTCTTAGGGAGTGAAAAATAACATGCATTGGAACCTCTTGGGGTCAGACCCTCCCAAGTCATGGGCCATAGAAGGATCTATAATGTTGTGCAGGGTTTAAATTAGGTCTCCTGAGATCTTCAGAGACCATAAAACAGTAAAAAAAAATGTATCTATACTTGTAACTTTAGGTTAAAAAGAAGAAAAACAAATGGAGAAATCTTTCTTCAGGGGCCTGCCAAGATACATGTTATTTATAGTTCTAAAGCTAGTTTCAGTTCTATTTTGAAATATTTCCATAGGGACTCATTTCTAATTGCAAGGCTAAAAATTGTAGCGATGGCTTCTGTGTGTTAATGAGCACCTGTACCATTTCTGGGTGTCTGGAAGTGCCATTCTCCCTCTGTGCTGTATCATCACATTCCACAGCACTACAATATACAGGAATATTTGTCCCTTGGACAGTCCTTCTTATTCTGGTAGTACAGGGGAGCTGCATTTTCACCTGAGCAACATTGTGGGAGTCTGAGAGCCACTTCCTCACAGCTGGACTTCCATACCTATAAAACACAGATTTTTGTGGTCTTGCTCATGAAACAGAATGAAAGCACAGCGAGTCAGAGTACTTTTTATTGTACAGAGAGCCTGACATCTGGCAAGCATCTGGTTTTGGATTCTTATCAGGAAGGGTGGTGGTTAGCACATTTTACAGGTATAAGACCTTTAGTCTGCAAGAGACCTGGGGTCAGAGAGTGTTAAGCATTATAAAATGAGTTGGTTTTTACCAAAGAAATATATGGTTTAACAAGTAGAGGACAACAAGGAGTCTGCTATTTTTCTCAAGAAAATCTTGTAGTTCTACATTAGGATGTCCCAATACTCTGTTGCCAGTGATAACAAAGTCACAATGGCTCAACAAAACCATGCAGTTCTCTGGTTTAGTGTAATATTTCTGCATAACAGAAACACTGAAAATGAGAGCTGGTTTCCATCCTGGATTTCAAATCTAAAAGCTGATTTACAGGTTATGTTGGCTTCAGGACACAGGTTTCCCTTAGCGGGGAAACAGGGAACATTATGTTTGAAGAGAGATGGCAGAGTTGACAAAGCCAGCCACACATGCACACAGAGGGCCTTGCACAGCTTTTCTGTTGCTTTTGCTACTGTACCACTACAGAAGAGCAGAATTTCAGTGCAAATGGGAGCTGCTGCTTCTGCTTATCTGGTGATGGCAGCTTCAGAGAAGTAAAAAATAAACCATACTGTACGATGATTAATAACCTTTAGGGAAAAATTGTGTCCTGTGCCTAATCCTGCTCGTGGCAGGAGCAAAACTGCAATACAACTGCATCATCTCAGGGAATGCTGGTATGTGCTAAAAGCTTAAGGGATTGCAGGCCAAAATGTTTATACCTTAAGCAAAAATGTTCTTGAAGATATATGTCTCTGGCAGGTACACTCAGAAGTGGTCATGAAAAGGGTACCTGATCATGGCAACATAAATACATGCTGTCTAAAAATTTAGGAACTGCCTCCTATAACTAGTATCTCACTCTACTAACAAGCTCATTTTGACTGGGAGAAGCCACTAGCAACATTAGCTATGACCTACTCCTTGCCCTTAAAGGCTACTACTTAGATTAATTTAGCTTCAGGAAGATAAGTAGGTGCTTCTGTTCTTTTTTTTTTTTTTNCTGGACCCATGCTTCGCCAAGCAGCATTTATTCCTAAATAATGGAATATCTCAGGGGTTAGGATGAGAGGGGAACATTTTGTCTGGAAGGGGTAACTAATCAACTCAAGACCTTTTCAGAGGACACCAGGTATGTAGGCAACAAACACATTAATTCCAGTTTTTATTCTTCCTCCTGAAGGTGAATTTCCAGACGCAATAGCAGATGGCTGCGTTTTTTTTCATTTTCTGACCTGCGGTTGTCATTGCTTGAAAAAAAACCCATTGAATGCATTATAAGGTGGACACACCTTCCAGGTTTTATGTCTCAGCCAACCAGTGTTTGTGAGATGGTTATACCTTTTGTTCAGGAAGACAGGAAATTAAATTTCAGTAGCAGCAGTTCACCTGCAAAGCATGAAGTTCCTAGTCCATTGCAGCATTCTTCTGCTACTGCTAGGTTGGAAGATGAAAATGAGAAAATGAGTGGGGGAAATAAACTAGTGACTATCTTTTGGGCAGAGTAAAGGTAAAGCTTTTAGATGAACAGCCATGTATCTTTTGTAAGGAGTTGACCTGAAATGAATGTAAAAATATTCCTGTAGAAAGCTTGAAAAAATAGAATTGTTAAATTCAGGACATACAATACTCCTGGGCTTGTTGATAAAATGATGCTAAACCTGTAGTGTTTTACTGCAGGTGTTTAGGGGTTCTGACTGTCAGGCAGTTCTTTTGGTTTGGGTGCAGGTTAGAATTTGGTGCCTCAGTCATAACCTGGTGAAGTGACTACCTCAGGGCTTTAAAGCCATGCTTTATGGCCTGATTAATCTAACTATATAGATCAGCCTTTAGATACCTTTATATCTTTTGAATTTCTTTTTCTAGATTAATTTGCTATTATTTTTTCCCATTGTAAGGGGATGACTGGTTGTGAACAAATGGCCCTTTACTCTTTTATAAATGGAACAGATTGAGTTTCTTGAACCTTTCACTGTAAGATCTATTTTTTAAATACTTTAACCATTACTTCAGCTTTTCAAGGATTGCCTCCAACTTATATAAAATGAACCTAATTAGTCACCTAGTCCTGTCAATGGCTATTTCAAGAAACTATGTAAGATAACTAAATATAAGCCCATCAAGCTGAAGAGCTTAAGGGAGGTTACAAGTTTCTACTGTACTTTGTGTGATTTGTACAGATCTGGGCTCCAAAAAAGAGTTGTGTGAGGAAAATATTTTCTGAAAATGTGGTTATAGAAGTAGATTTTTTTCCTTATCCAGATGTCCATAATAACAAATGATTTGTAAGATACAGCATTTATCAACTGGGCTTTGCAATTTCCTTATAAATGCTACTCAAGCATCACAATCAAAGTCAAGAAAAAAACAAGTCCCAGAAAGGACAGAAACTCATATTTGGGGTTTGCAAGTTTGTAAATTGGCCTTGTCCTCAGACAAGCCTAAATGGAAACCTAAGTGCTGGGGTAAAAGAAAATCCAATTTCTCTCAATATAAAAGAACGTTCAGGTACACTTCTGGGAATACGGAAGACTGACTTTGTGAACTGCTGAACTACTGAGTCTGTTTTCCTATGAATTCATGTCTTCTGCACTTGGAAAAATTTTCTAGCTGTAGCTGCATTAAATGAATCTGTGTTCCATTGTAACTGTGAAATTAATGCAATTGTATGAGCATGCATGCTGCCATGAACTCACTGTTTTTTTACCTTGTTCTTAACTGTCCAACTGTTGCTCACAAAACATATGGCAGCTGAGTTCTGCCCATCTCTTCTTGAAAAGGAGAAGCACTTCTTCCTTCTACAAAAAGAAGGAGGCACTTCTTTTTGTATGTGTTTCCCCTAGCTATCCATCAACTTTCACAGAAGTTATAAAAAATTAAATATCCTTCAAATTTTACCTCCTCTATCACATTTCTTTGAATTTTTTTGTCAGCTAAAGAAAGGTTATTGGGCAGGAAATGATGGGAAGGCTAGTCATCCTGGTCACATCTCCATCAGGAAGCAGGCCTTAAAGGAGAAATAAAGGAAGAATAATGTAAAGAAACCTAAAGCAAACGACTTTGGCTTATCTCTTTCACTTTCCTTTATTAATCATTTCACCTTTACTTGAGCCTGAGGTTCAATCTTTTAACATAATTGCAATTTTCAAGATGAACATGAAATAAAAATTTTTGTGTATGTTGACTGACAGCTAGTGCTTTGTACAATTTCCATTACAAATCACATTATTTCTCTGAGTTGTTTAAAAGAAATAAATCTAAGATTTATGGTGAATCTATAATGGTGAAATCTTTGTCTTTCTTTTTAGGTCAGTATTTTACCAGACAAAAGTATTCACAGTACATTAAAAGCTAAATATTCTGTGTTTTTAAATGCTCTGTAGAATGGAATTTCTAAAATGAACTACCAAAATAGAGTATCTAAGCACTGAGGAAGATTAAGGAAGTGCTGTTCAAAGTGGATTTGAGAAAAGAAAACAAAATAAGATCACTTGACAATTAATATAGACCTTTTTGAGGAAGATAGGCCTTATATAATGTATTTTCATTGTTGCATTCATCAGAATTATCAAGCTTTCAGCAAAGACCTAGCAAAACTGGATCTGACTGCCTTGTTGTTTAGAGCACATTTAACTTACAGCACTAAAAAATGAATGAAGAATGAAAATCATGATTGTGGGCAGATTCTTCCAAACTGTTTTAGCTACTTTTTATTACATCTCACTGCTCAGCCGCCTGAATCTGGATAGAAAGATCAAATACCAAGAGAATGACATAGAAAGAGCCATCACAGGGAGAAGAGGACATCCAGTTGGACTGATGTAATCACCCAAATGCCTCTCTAGCTCAGCTCTAATTGAGGTTGTCATGACTTGGCAGAGCAAAAGCAAATTTTGTTGATGAAATTTTCATCACTATTAAATGAGAGGATCAGCATTATGTAAGATCACCTAGTGGGTAGCAGAAATGAGGAGGTTATGCTGTTATCTAAGCTCCTTATCTTGCATCTATAGAATTAAAAAATTCAGGCCCAAGTCCCTTCCTGGGGTCTTCTTTTACAGATCTCTTTCAAGACTGCACAGGAAACAGACTGAAGCAGATGTACAGCTTAACTCACAAAAAGGCAGCAGATCCTGCTCAGCCGCTCCTGCGTTTTTGGAGGAGGATGGGGACACACTGGGGAGTCCAAAAACTTTACCCCTCACTGAGTAGCAGGGTTTCTGGTATCATTTACTACATATATCGGCTGCAACTGAGGGATACAAAAAGACGGCTTTGCTTTGTAGAAATGAAGAGATTTTTCATTTGTGTTGCTTTAAAGGCTGGAGGGAAAAGCTGAAATAGTTTAGGAGGGGGTCAAAGCACAGATCTGGATCCCTAGCAAATTTAGGGTCCTTGAATAACTCTCTCTTTTTGTCTCTTTTTTTCCTTCTTTTCTCTTTGGTTTGAACCTGATTCTAATAAACAAGAATTAACCACTAATTAGAAGCAATGGAGTTGTATTTTTTCCTTCTCCTTTGCTCATGAAACTCCTGTTGAGTGTGTGACACCCTGGCATAAAGCTTCCTTCACAGCAGCATTAAGGAATTCTTTTCACTTCTGAAGTCTGTGAGTTTGGTAAAAGTCTCTTCCTTACCCTGAGGTCAGTGATGTCTGTAGTTTAATTTAAGGCATTAGAGAGAAACAATTAGTTTGCCTGGTGCCTAAACTGCTGTTGAATAAACAACCACAGAAGCTGAATCTTTAAAAAGCTCCTCACAACTTTACTTATCTGGACTCTCGGTTGCCATCCAGATGCAAGAAATTACTTTAGTTCATTTTCATTCTTGCCATTTTCTCAGCATTGTGCTACTTTAGGAGGCAAATAAATGCAGCAGGAAGATACCTATAGATGTGTTCAGCAGCTGGAGGGTTTATGATCTAACCTAAAAAATGCAAGTTGGTTTTCTTCTAGTAATTAATACCAGCAACATTTCCACTAAATACTTCTGTGTGCCTCATAGAGCTCTTCATGTCTCAGCAGTGGGTTGAAGCTCTGAGGGGCACAGTTTCACTCACCAGCCATGAGTTTTGCTGAATGGGTTTGTAAACCTCAGTGAACACTCATAAAACTAAGTCTCTGGCTTCACAGCAACTCCTAATTTAAATTTTAAAGGAATCAACCTAACCCACACTCTTTACCAGATATAAAATTAATTTTACAGAAGCAGAAAGACCACAAGCCATTTTGGTAGAGGGATTTTAAGCTTTGAACAATGGCTTAGCACTATTTTGTCTTAAATGAAAAGATCCCTGCCCAGTTTTTAATAGTATCATACGTTTCTTTAACTTAGCCTTAAGATGAAATCAACCCATGATTTAAAAAATAATGGTAGTTTTTAGAAAATAAATACCTGGTATCTTGGAGCAGATACTTGAGGCTTACATGAATAAATATTTTCTACTGTGGACCACAAGGAGTTATCTGTAAAACTTAAAACTAATCAAAAGGATAGCAGAGGGAGAGACAATCCATACTGCCTTTCAACCAACACCGAGGATGTACTTGAGAATGTAGATGTTCCTGTAACTGTAAAAACACTGTATTCTGGTAAACAATCCAAATTCATTTCAACCACCTGAGGCCCAGGGGAAAAGTGATACAGTCTCTGTCAAGCCCACACTTGGTGTTATGTTTTGCAGTATTTCAGGAAGCGGCACAGTGCTTACTGTTATGCAGAAGAGAAAAGGTACATTTATTTTAATCATGAGGTGAACTTTACACAATTATTTAACTTCACAAAGTAGCAAAACCTACAGTATATGTCTTTTTCCTGAGGTACTATCTCAAATGCTGATGATAGATAATAACATTGTGATTTGTTTGGAATAAAACCAGGCTTTTTTTTTAAAAAAAAGCACAGAAGAATTGTCTGTGTCATCTGCCATANCCATATCTGATAACAGCTGGCTCTAAGAGAGGAATCAGGATACTTCTACCAGCTTGCTTTCTCCTTTGTCTTCTTCACCTCAAGCTGATGGAAAAGCTTAATGTTATTTTGTTTGACCTTTCTTTTTTACAAGTCTTTTTTGTTTATGGAGGTACTTGATGCAATGAGGAGACCGGCTGTTAAATTTTAAAACTGATATGGTTGGTTTCAAAGCCTTGAACATCTGACATATACAGCTAGAAAGTAGAATGGCTCTTTATTTCAGTGTAATTAAAAATGCAAAATGCAAAGTGCTAAGAGGAAAAAATGTTAATTTTTTTT
>WEIU01004110.1:18771-47553 GCA_013389925.1 Aegithalos caudatus
TTTTTTGTTAATCCTGTTTTACTGGAATATCTTCTTCATCTGAGAGAGCTAAACTGAGCATTACAGTTAAATTAAGGAGTGGCAAAATTAAGTTCTTTCACATGTTTTCCTCTTTTAAGTAAGCCATGTTGGCCAAACTGGTGATAACAATAGCATACTGCTTGTCCCAGCTAGATTCAGGCAGAGTATTTATGAAAATGCAAGGGAATCTCAGTTTTAACTTCAGTTTCATGTAGTTTTTACCTGTTTCAGACCTTATGTAGAAAAAAAAAAAAATCATGGTAAACATTTGACTTTTTTTAAGCCATTTATATGTTCTTAGTCTCCCGGTCTCCTTCATTTTCAATTCACACATTCTCTATGGAAAAAAAATCTATCTAAGCTACTTTAGAATTAGACTATCCTCTGAATGTACCAACTCTCAAGTTCTTAGGTACTCATGAAATTTTACTTCTCCTCAAATCTGTAACTGTTGTGATAATCTAAAGTACCAACATCTCCACTTTCCACTACTCATAACTCAAATAAGATCCCTGATCAAGAAGCTGTTCTCACGCTTATGAGATTATTTGCTAAACTAAATAGAAAGTTTGGGTAAAAATATTTTAGGCTAAACTTTTTCATCATTTCTAAAATTGCTATTGGATATGTTTTTGCAAAATCACGTCTGATTCAACAAAACATAAACACAGAAGAAGTTTGTTTGCCAGTTGTTCATCCAAATAGACATACCTTTTTCAGCATAAAAACAAAGACAATTACACAGAACTGAAAGTAATTACAATGTAATTTACTATTCAATAGGCTTTTTTATTTTTCAATCACAGATGGTTTAATATGAGTAAACTGAGACTTTGCTTGGTTGTTTCATTCATATAATCTCTACCTTATTCTTTTTATCCTTCTGCTATGAGTAGATGGAAAACAGGAATGTCAAATTACTATCCTCTGTTTTTCACTTGGTCTCAATCCATGTGGACTTTATAATTATTTGATTGTCTTGTTCCATAATTCCTCATTTATCAGTGAATACAGTCTTATAAAATTGGGTTCTGAAACTAGTTGCAAATGCATCTATCATCGCATCCGAGAAAATCCCTTTGTTGGACAGGCTAGTATAAACACTTGTATCTTAAAATCCACAGATGGATGTTGTGAAGCTAGGTGTGAATATAAAGAATTTAGGTGGAATAGTATCCCCAGACAGAAAATCAGTCAGAATATCTGCTGGAGGACTGCAGATTGTTCACTCACAAAATCATCTAGCAGGTTTTGTTTGTTTGTTTGTTTGTTTGTTTGTTTGTTTTTTCCTGAGCTCTTCCTTGTTCAATAGGTAATGTTTTGCTTCTGTAAGAGCTCGAGGTATAGCTCAGAAAGAAGGTACTTCTTTCTGAAATGTAGCAAGCCTTTCCCAGGCTGCTCACAATCCAGGCTAAGCTGGGGTCTATTATGCCAAAGACCAGGACAGAAGAGCACATTTTCTTCCTGTTGAGACCTTGGAATTAAGTCTGTTATAATACCTGAGTAAAGATATAGTAAAAGTTGAAATGGGCCCGCAGATTGCAGAGGGCTATTGAAGATTTGCAGGTGTGTTTGTGCCAGCAGAGGTCTTTTTCCTTCTTTCTCTTCTCCTTCCTTAGCACCCTTCCCATCTTTCAGAGCATGGGATACTGATTGGTCTCTTTTCCTTTTCCCTCTTCACGCCTCACAGCTACAAACCTTTGTAACTTTGCAACAACTCCTCTCCAACATCCTTCACTCCCTTACAATTAATTGCTTTCATTTCTTCCAGCATGAAATTCCACCTTGCCTTCATCTCCATCCTCCAGCACCCTCTGACAACAGAGATGTAGAGACAGGACATTACTGCTTCAGTAAAACCAACCTCTGACTTGAAAGATGTGGAAAGTAAAAAAGAAACTGTTTCACCCATGTCTAAAGCTTACACTGATAATGTATTGTTTTTGTGCCTGTGTTTATAGCATCACAAAATGCCCAGTGTTATCCTGCTCAAAGTGTTTCTGGACTCTAAATTCCATTGCATTCAATGTTCCACACTTACACAGTAGTCACCTCAAAAAATCTGTGTATATACAAAGAAGAGGATGTTCTGACAAAGATATTCACTTGGTGAATGATCTGCAGCAAAATGTGTAACTGAGTTCAGAAAAAATATGACAAGGGATGTAACAACAGGATGTTTCTTTTTTGATTTGAAAGACGTTAGCAGCTCAGCTCAGATTTGCCCAAATGCTGCATAGTTCTGTATTTAAAGTAAAGACTTTACACTTCTGGATAAATATTGAAAATCATGCTTGCTAGGATGCGTACTGTTACTAAAAAGAATAGCTAAACATTTAAAAATGCTATATTAAAAAGATGGTTATTCCAAGACCTATTAAAAAATCTTTTAAATAGTCATATGTACAGAATAGGTGTATAGAATCAAAAGATAAAAAAATTCAACTCAATTTTTAATGTAAACTAACACAAAAGGTGATTGAAATTTTCCAAAATTTGAAAATGTTCTGAGAGTGTAATTGGAATGCCAATGTAGTGGAAAAGTATGAGATTCATTTTTGAAAGAATGACAAAAAATATTTGCTATTTTCAACCACTCAGCCACTCTGCAACTATATTTTTCTATTTAAAATTCCATCTAAAATACAAAAATTCATTTAAACTTCAAACTCCTGTGATATTTTCAAGAATCCTTGCATCATAAAAAACCCCAGCAAATGGGCAAAAATTGCCATTTCTACCTATAAAACAAGAAATAAAGAAAAATATTTTCACATTGCCAAATTATTCAGTTATAATAGTCATAATTATGCACCATTGACATTTAGTAAATATACTTACATCAACATTGCCATCCAGATATTCACATTTTATCACTAAATATGATTAGTATTAAATTTCTCCTTAGAATTAAACACCACACAACTGATAATTAAACAAAACAGCAATTAAATTAGATGAAGGTATTCAATGACGAAGCCAATAAAGTTACCATTGTAAAGTTAAAAGTTACCACTGTAAAAAACCCTGCATTTTCACTTTGTTTCATGTTCATCATATTTTATCCAAGGATTCAATAGTTTTGGAGGAATTCTTAACTGGGATATAGAAGAGAGTAAATTATTAGAGGAGGATTAAAATTTCCAGAATGAATGAAAATTCCAAGAAATAAGATTCACTTGAAGCATAGACAAGAAAAACATACAAACATATTGTCTGCAAAGACCACAGAATTTCAAGCCAGCCTATAAAACTGAAATAAGAATTATTTCAAATGAATTCTGGAAAAACTGAATCAAGCAATTGGTTGTTGTCTGCATAATTCAAGCTTTATTAAGTATCTTCTCAACTTTTTTGCTTTATTCACTTCCTTTCACACACAAAGATCTGCATATTAACCATAGTTACAGAAAGAAGATTTTAAAATATATTTGAGTAGACAAAATCTTACAGAAAAAAAAAAAAAGTCATGAAATGACAAATGCCAGAATTGTCATGTAAGGACAGTTTTCCCTCTAAACCTACACAAATATAAGTGCTAGAGCTAGAAGAAGAAATATGGATTAATTTGCTATTGAAATCTAACTTTGGATTATTGTAATCAAAATTTCCAGAGATAAAGATGACCCAGAAACTAGAATAAAAAGTGAAAAAAAAAGTGTTAGAATCCAATTAAATGTAAGCAATTGTTTTCTACAGAACTAGAAAATGCTTTAACATACTTAATAAGGAATTAATAAAGATCACTAAAACAGGGATCCTTAATTTAGTGTATCAAAACAGAGAGCTCCCTTGTCCTTAAAGTTTTCTGAAGTGTTTTGATGATGCAGTGAATTATTGCAGTTGTGCTCTCCACTCCAAATGTGCAGTTGAAAATCCTTTTTTCCAGGAATATAACTGACAATGAATGTGGTCAAGACAGCATGACATAAGGAGGCTTTGAGTCAGTTTTTTATTAATAGGAAGAAAAGTTTCTTAGTAAGGGACATTAACTATTTTGCTGTTGACTAGGGGCAAGCAGAGATGTTTGGCCTTTCAGAACAGATATAGTTTTGAGAGGAAGCAAAATTTCTCTAGTACCTCAGAGTTTGGGCTGAGGTACTATATTCAGGCAGTTGTGATCTCATGAATTCTGAAGTAGCTGACACACAAAATTTTAAAGGCTTTGGTGTTAAAATGCACAGAAGGTGTTTAGTAGGACTTAAAAAGTAGAAAAGTAATTCAAGATCCTAAAGATCACACTAACGATTTTGATAGGCATCTATCTGCACAGGTATCTCAGTTTCTGAAAAAACATGTGCACTTTTCTAGAATGTTTCAATCATTGTATGCACACAGGAATAATAGAGCTCCTGGATCATACCAAAATGAGAATGGAACTAAGCTTTAGGACCTTCTTTTTCCCAGTCAGCCTGTGTCATGAGAGGGACATGTTCGTATGAGGCAAGTTTGTGTGCTGTAGTCATCCTGAGAAAAATGTGCAGTTATTTACCCCTGAATGTTATTCAGGAAACTTGGACAATCATTGGAAATTTCTGGATCCATCCCCACTCCTAGATACACAGTTTAAGGGTCATTTGCTAATAATTAATCAGGTCTTGTTGCCTTGTAAATGGTCACTTACTGGTCTTCCCCAAGGTTATTTGACTCCAAATCCACACTGCAAGAGAATGAGAGCTCCTTCAGAAGCAGAAGACACAGGCTGGAAAGCTTCAAACCTGATTTAAAACAGATGAACAAAAGATCATGAAGTGGGTATTGCCACATTTGCACAAGTGACAGACATTCTGATTAACTGGTGTCATAATTTGCCTTCTTTTCACAAATATATCTGCACCTGAGGTGATGCACCATATCTTTTCCTCTATCTCTATTTTGAACCTTGTTGTTGAGCTCCGTTCTAAAAGGAACGCCCTGCCCTGCATGTTGGCTGTGGTGGTGTGAGCAAACCATTTCCTGTTTGGATTAAAGATGATTATTTTCAGCTGATGTAAGCAGTGAGAAGGGAAACATCCAGCAGCAAGTCAAGCACGGCTCCTTGCGGTATGGCTGCAATGGGCTGCTCTCTTTGCTTGCCAGGGCACACCAGGATGCCTTGAAACATGAGGAGCCATGCGTGCCTTGGCCCCCAACACAGCTAGAGGAGGTGGGACTGATGGCAGAGCAGATGACAATAGTTCATTCCAGTATCCCACCTTCCTAACTGCACAATATAGTCTTGAACCTGTAACCTCTTGTGTGTGCATGTGTGTGTGTGTGTGTGTGTATGTGCCTCAGTCTGGTCATACAGCTGATCTGTTGGAAAACTACTTAACTGTCCATTTTTTGCATGAATATTTTACTTGAACAGCATAGATTTGCTTTGGCTATTTTACATTGAAAAGAGCAGAAAACTGAGATTAATAAAACCCAACCAAGCCTTCCCCCCCACTACCCCAAAATAGCCGAAACCCAATGAAAAGGAGAGGGAGAAATAATTGTCTTAACTTTGCACATTCCCGAATTACTGCATATTCACTATCTCACCTATCTATTCACTCAACCTTTGCGCCTGATGCATTTTGTCTGAACACAGATACCTATTCTACCCCTCCAGAATAGCAACTCATCTGCCTAATGTAGCACAAGATAAATTGGTTTTGCTGAAACTCAAATGTTTGAACAGAAGGGATGTCTGAGATTACAGTCAGAAGTTGCTCTTCTGTCTCTGCAACAACGTCTGAGAAACCAGACTTAGGTGCAATGATAAGTATTTGTTAAATGAAATTGTGGCTTTTGCGGTTTCACAATGGCGACAGAATTCCACCAGAAAACAAACTGAACACCCAAGATATTCTCCCTTAAACTTGATTCCATTTTCATTGTCCATTGCACCGAGCTGATGCCACTTCCATGAGACTACAGTTAGTCCACATAGTTTTGTTTAAAAAAACCACATTATTAATTTTTAAGGTTTTCTGGCTTAGAGTGGGTCAGTCACTGCCTAGTTTGTGCTAGAGCTGACTTCCTGTGTAACCATCTTCATGCACCTTACACAGCATATTTGTAGTTTCTCACATCTCTAAAAATAGGAAGTTTTTCAAAAATCTGTTGTAATTAAACAGTGGACAACACACTGTCAGGTAGAGACCCAGGTACATGAAAACAGACAAAAAAGGAAACCATGCTTCTTGAAGCATGACAATAAGGGGGATGATTTGGGTGCTTTTCCTTTCTTTTTCCCATCTGTTCTCAATTATAAGAAACTCCTCCCACTATTTTAAAGCAAAAAAGTACACCCTGCAAAGCCTCTCATCTCTGTACAATATGTGACATCTGTATGTAACAGATGGGCTTTCAGGTCTCTTCATCACTAGCTTTATTTCCCAGGATCTATGACTGCAGCACCTAAGAACCTATTCTTGATGTAAAAGCAAACTCAAAATAAAAGGGCCTCACACTTGCTGTCACTGTCCCTGAGGTCACATAAGGTGGACAATATAATGCCATCCACCATTAAAGAGAGAAAATTAATTTTCTTTTCAGCTACTGGAAGGAAATTGTTAGTGAAGGCATTTTTTTTTTTTTTTTTTTCCTTCTACCAGCAAGGTCTAGATAAATGTTATTGTAGCCAGTGCAGTTGGGCCATACTTAGGGTCTGCTGCCTCAAAATGAAAAAGTAGCATTATTCATTTCACACTGGGACTTGTGCAGACGAGAAGAAGTTCCAACAGCCTCAGTCATGACAACGATTATCCTGTTATGAGTCAGAGCAACAAATTCTGTACACGCTCTACACGTGGGGATACCATAGCTGCCTATCCTCCCACAGGTTTTGTCTCTGTGTCAAGCCTGAGAGAAAACAGCAATGACTTGACTGGACAGAGTTTTCAAAGTAGTGAGTGCCTCAGAGCATCGTATTTAATACTTGCATAGACAACTATATCTGCCTTAAAGGGGATTCATTCCATAATGCAATGTCTTGTTCTGAACTTAGAAGCCAATAACCCCCAACCTACGGTTTTCTTTCATCTAAAAGTGCAAGCCAACAAACATTTTGGTCATCTCTTTAAATGACCTAAAATATCTGATGGCTGAGATTCCCTATTTCTCCTTTGTCTCACCTCTTCCGGCCTTCTGCATTCTAGTTATTTCCCTTCCTGGGCCTAACTTCGTCCCTCCTCATTCCATGACATCTCGACTTTTAGTTGCTGCCCACACTTGGCTTTCTTCATTTAGCATGCAAGAGCTTTTCCTACAAGTGTCTACCCCATCAATGCATTTCCCTGCATTCTCACTGCCTTTTTCTCCACAGAAGATAATTTTCACCCATCCCTGAGTGACCAACAGACATGCTCCTGTTGAGAGGGACTGCAGATATTTTTCTACTGCTTCTTGTTGTCGCACAGTCCCATGACTCTGGCAACCACTCAGTGGAAGGTGGGAAAGCTCAGGACTGTCCTGTGAGCAGCTATGAATCATATCTGTGCAAGCAGGCAGTCTATGCAGTAGGTTGTGAAGAAAAATTAAAATCAGAATGGGAATGGCTCTTTCTTTTGCAACTTATGAAAAGCAAGTATTTCTCTAAATGTTATGTTTGTCTTGCTTGGCTTTTTTGGTTTGGTTTGGTTTGCATTTTGTTTTTGTTTTTTTTAAACCTGCAAG
Source organism: Aegithalos caudatus (assembly GCA_013389925.1). NCBI lineage: Eukaryota > Metazoa > Chordata > Aves > Passeriformes > Aegithalidae > Aegithalos > Aegithalos caudatus. Next base: position 26,437 of record WEIU01004110.1, read on the forward strand.
CCACAGAAACTGGAGGAGACTTAAACTAGGGGAGGAAGAAAAAATGATCAACAGTGGCTATGTAGCTGCCAATCACAGAATGGATCATTCAAATAATTTAAAAATTATGTGGGCACAACTATTTAGCTCACAAGCTTACATAGTACATACAAAGTTGCTAACCTCAAACCCAGCCAAAGGACCTCTTTGCAGATCCTGGACTGATCTGTAGTTTTGGGCAGTGCTGTAGAAATCCCAGCTGTAACACACACCTCTAATTCCTATGTGAGGAAAAATGGTGAAGGCTGGTTTCACTGTTATTCTTGTGGTTCCTTTATGCCATTCTACCCAACACTGATGGAGGTATCAACAAATGGCTTCTTCCCACTCTTGAATGAAAGCTAATGTCTGGGATGGCTATTCTTTTCTACTAGGAAAGTTAAAAATAAAAAGTTTTTCATCTGCAGTAGAACTGACCTGAAGTTTTATCTGACACATAGTATTCAGAAATCAGAAAAGGAGTCTTGCTAGAAAAAGAATTCAGGCCTACATTAACTATCATAAGATCTGTTATCTTCATTTCAATTCACTTGGCTTCTCTTCTAAATATAGTTCTCATTTTACTTTTGAGTATTATTAATTATGTTGCAATGTCATATACATGCTATAAACAAAATTTATATTATAAAAATTTCATTTTTCGCTATCCAAAATACCACAAAATAATTTTATTTCACTTCAGAACCAATATTTTATTCAAAGTCTTAAATCATGTAATTTCTCATTTAATTCAGAGGCTAAAGTGTACTTAAAGTGATATATCTGAGAAAAATTATAGTATGTACAGCATCATACTTCTTACCTGGACATCACATGATAGCATGCTGATACAGACTGTAAATATCAGGTTTTCTTTGAGATAAATGTTCCTTGTCCATGGAATCACTGACTCACCATAGAATAAGTAAATTCTAAGTCACTGAGCTGTGGCTGGTTTCATGATCAAAGAATTTCTATTGTACAGCAATTGAAGCCTTACAACTTTGTCAAGGATCAGGGAAAAAAGACTGGTGAGAGTTATGGAGCAGACCAGTATAATTCTTATTGTGTATCATTGTTCTCCTACTTCTGGAAATTTATAGGACAAGAAACTGGCCATTTCATATAAGACATCATAGTAATGATGGACACAATTTCCCTAATGCAATTTCTATTTATCTGACCTTTTTTCAGGAAATCTAGTCATTTTATCTCACATAATATAATGAGTTTATTCCTTTCTCCTGTGAAATATGTATATTTAGAGAATATTTTATATTTTCTTTGTAACCCTAGACCATCATGTTGCCAATGTTACCAGTACTACAGATATCAATTTGTCACGCTGAAAACTTTTCATTTATTGTCATTTAAGATCAGTTTTAAAAACCTTCAGTGTAGTCAAAGAAAAAGAGAAGTGTTAATCAGAATTTCCAGTATTTTCCAAGCAGTGAATGCAACTGGGGTCCAGAAAAATCAAAGGTAATGTGTTTGCCTACCCTTACTCAGTATTCATATTACTGTCTTGCTGGATTTCACGTTTATTTGATGATTCGTGTTGGCAATCGTTTATTGAGGATACAGCTTCTTTCATTGTGGCCTTAACGTTTGCACTTCCACCCTGATGATGCCTGTGAAAAGCACAGTGTGCACTGCCCTCCTTGAGTTTTTCAGACAGATGTGCAAGTGTTATTATTTATGCTTCAACTTAACATGTATATACCACATTTGAAGTGAGATAGTGTGGCAAGAGTACAAGATTACAAATGGCTTTCATAGATGACTCTTTCCCAGAGGGTTTGCTTGCACCTGTTTTTTACCACGAAAAGGACGTTAAACTTTCTGATATGTGACCAAGTTTCAAATGAAAGATCTTTGAGATAAAAAGTGATGTGATTGACTTAAAAAGGTCAAAATCTAATATTTTAGTCTGTCAGTTTATGGTGTGATAATTTCACAGAAACATCAAAGATACTATGTGACCTCCCAGAACACATTTCTCACCTTGAGTGACTTGTGGCTCTCCTCAGATTTCATGGTCCATCAGCACACACTTCAGCTGTGTTCCTTTCATAACAGCAGAGCAGGTTGACAGAGCATTTATCTTCCTTGATACTTGACTTGCTTGGGTGCAGGTTTTACAGCCAGTAATAGGGAATGGTGTGCTACTCTGCCCATTGCCCTCAGGAAAGAGCCATGAGAGCTTTAAAACAACACAGGATTAATTTTGAAACTTTTCCAACAGATCAGTCAGTTGAGGAATTGCTATAAATTTGTGTAAACCAGCAGGCAGAACTTAACTCTTGAATTTCAGTAGGCTGTTTTTGAGACTAAACCCAACATGCTATATTTCCAAGAGGAGTTATATACCACCTCATTTCATATCTGTAAGTGGTTCAGTGTCCTCCATCATATTAAAAAAAATATCTAATTTGGGAACTAGATTAAAAAAAACCCAAACAACTAGTATGAAGTGCTGGAGCCTTTCCCATGTAACCTAGGAAATGGAGTGAGTCCTCAATCAACCATGATGTATTATGGTCCTCATACCATGGTTTCTTAAGTGGGCAGAGCAGGCCTGGGATGAAATAATTCTGTTGATTATTTGGTCTCCAGTAATTTAACAGAAGAACAGAAATATGTCTGCAAGCATCTCGTTGATCCTACGTTGCTCTTCTGCAACCAGCTTTCTTTTCTCATCTTGTGGTTTCTCCCAAAACATGGGGACATATATTCAAACACATATTTACAGGGTTACTAGGAAAAGTCAAAGAAAGAGGATTTCAGCATTTGGGATGTATAGTCAGGAAGGACACATCAAAAGAGTATTCCTGGAGTTAGACATGAAGGGCTTCATATACAACCATGCATGTGGCAGGTGATGTGGGAACATGTACCAAGAAATCCAGAGCTCTTGGGAAGGAGTGAGAGGACCAGGGAGAGAAGACAGCACAAAGTTTTTCTTAGTCTCTTCACGAGCTCCTTGGACCACACACTCGCCCACACACTTTCTGCCTGGCTGTTCTCATCCAGATATACCTGTGGTCTTACTGGTACCTCTGGTGCAGTTCTGTTACTCCTCATTCCCTCTCACCCCCCTCCCATGAATATGGGAGCACAAAACAGATTCAAACTGTAAGAAAATGTACTCATCATTCCTGACCACCATTAACTTCCTTTATTTAAAAATAATATTAGAACACTAACAACATAATGATGGATTTGCTCTCTGGTACTTTGTAAGGGTCCTGATCCTGCAGCAATTTGCACTTGGGGTAATTTATCAGTTTGTGGTCTAGGGAGGAAAAAAAATCAGTTTAAGGTGAGATTTTGCTTTCCTGTAATGCAATAATGGAAATTTGTCCAGTGATTATTCCAAGGTATGATACAACTTGTTTCTGGTATGTTAGAGAGCAGAGGAGGGGTCCAGCACAGAAAGAGTTGAAGCATTTAAACATGTGCAGTGGCTATTTTTCATTGAAATTTTATAATGCTTCTACACAATGGGCAGAAATTTCTCCTAAATAGTCATTCTAGTCTATTGGGTAATTAATATGCATATTGAAAAATTCTAAATATATATTTAATCAACTAGCTGCATAAAGTGCCTGAAGCCCTGAATACATATGAACCGATAGACCAGAACAGCTGAAAAAAAGCTTGCTCCAGGCTCTGGAGGTACATTCCATGAGTTTTCTTTTAAAATAGTCTAGAATGGACTTGAAGATGCTGGAACATCCTTAAAGAAGGGTCCTTTATTTTCATGTCACAGATGTAATCTGAATTAATGTAGCAGAAGGAAATGTGAAAGTTTGCCTATAAGGGCACTCTAATAATTAAGATAGCAGCCCAGGACTTCAATCCCTTAGGTGCTCTTCTAGGAAGGAGCAGCTGTGAACCTTACATAGCCTGTTATCTGGAATTGCGTGTCAGTTTCCCTTTTAGTAAAATGGAACAAACTACACTTAGCCTCTTCACATCCTTGTGGGGTCCAAAGATACAACATTGCAAGATAGGTGCTAAGGTCTTCCTGAAAACCAGGAAGAGGGGTCATTCTAAGTGCCCTTCACACCCTTGAAAATCTCACCTTTATTTTATTGGTGGCTGTAATGCACTTTGAATCCTTTGGAGGAAAAATGTTATAGATGTGCAAAGCTGCTGGGGAAGATGGAGTAAAAATTGACTAAAAGGTCAGCTTCAGAAGCAAAGAAATATAACGTGAGGATAACCTATGGCAAATACCCTGAAGGCTACACCTGGGAATGTGGGAGTATAACATCAAATCATGCCTTTAGATAATTCCAAGTTAAAGATGGTACGCAAACATAACAGCAGAGGAATTGTGACCTATGGCATCTCAGGGGATCAGAAACTGATCATTTATTCTTTAGTTAACCATCCAATGTAAAAGGCTTCTCTGACCACCCTAATGTGGATCATATAAATGATCAGCTTCTCAGTGGTCATTTTTTCTTTTATTGGAAAAGGACATATTTCTATCCAATAGACCCTACTGAGGGAAGAATGAAGACTTCTACAATTTAAGCTATATGCTTTTTTGCTCAGTACTCTCAGATTATGTCATGGCCAAAAATCCATCATCATTTCCCCAAACAATTTAGTTTATAAGCAGCAGCTCTTAAATCTGCTCCCATGCATGCTGCAGTAAAGCTGCAGTAACACACTGGATTTAGTGGGAAGTATTTGGAACCTGAAGAGGCCCAAATTTACACTAGTGTATTTATCTTTCTGTCACTCAACTTTGTTGCTTACTTTCCATCACCCTGCAGTTGAATGATCTCAAAAAGTAGGTCTGAAATCAGACTCTAAATTTTGGTTGAAAATAGAGTCTTATCCACAAGGAACAAAATAACAACAATTGCTAAAGTCACTTGAACAATGTTGTAAAGAATGATAGTAACAATCCCAGGTTTATTAAGTTATTAAGCTGAAATCAGCAAACCACATTATATTTATGACTTTTAAAAGCTAAGGTTAACTGGAAAATAAAAATTGGGAAACACAAATTAATTTTTATTAGCTTGTTTTAGAAGAGAGCTCTTGAGTAAAAAGTATTAGATATAAAGAAAAAAAAACAAAATCCCTTACTGCGACGTTCCGATAAAAAGAATTATTGGGTTGCTGAAAATAAGAATTGAGTTTAGGGCAATTCCCCTTTTATTACCAAGATGAGCTATGATAATTAAGGTTTTGCAAACTATGATTTACAGCCTTCTGGATATACGCTCACCACAAGATCCTTGTCTCATAGAAGCAGCAGTCTAAATTACTAAAGAGGTCTAGAGGAGTTCATCATATAGCCATAATGTTCAGGATAATTAATATACTTGTTGAATTTTAAGTCTAAATAACACAGTTGGTTTGTTAATCTATTTTCATATAGGATGATTGCCACATAAGCAATTACCACCTAGTGTAGCAAAAAGAAATGGGTTTGCACATGGATTTCAATATACACAATTGAAATGATGTCACAGATTGAGTCAAGAAAATGATCCCTTTCATTGGTGAAAAGTATAAGTGGAGCAGAAAAATAGGGTGAAGAATATGATCTTCCCAGGGCAACCTTTGTAATGGCACAACGGGGTTCTTTCACAGAGAGCTTATGGAAAATTTGTGTGTTTATGGAGGGATATGTGGGAGGTAATCAGGAGTCAACTGATCACTGCAGTCTACTTGTTATCTGGGAAATTCTAGAAAGAACCAGCCAGAGTTATATAACTGAACATGACTTCAAAGTTGGAAACAGGGTGCTTGACAATTTTCCTTTGTAATTGTGTAGAAACTTGTGTATATGTATAAAACATCAGTATAAAAATAACCTTAAAAAGCTGGTCAGAAAAAGAGAGGAGCAAGGTTAGGTGAAACCTTATAGACAAGGACATGATGTTTACATCTAAAGTGATGTTGAGGAGAAAAGACAATTTTGTTTAAAGAATGAAGATGACCTAGGTAGACCTTTAGGTGAGAGAGACAGTGTGAGCATGGTATTAACTCACATGTCAGAACATGGTATATGGGGCTACCAATGAAGGCATATTGGCTCTCTGGATAGAGAAAATTCCTGACTTTGGCATGGGACATAGAATAGTCTGTTACAGACGGATTTTGTACAGACAGGCATCAATTGTCTGGGGCACAAGCATTTACACGCCTCAGTTTCCCTAGGCATAGGACAAAATAAGTAATGCATACAATCAGAAGCACCTTCTCTTCATATTATTTGTTCAGCTGTAATAGAATGTGAAAGCTGGTAGAAGTGATTTTGAGTGACTGTGAAATCATATTCATTCAGCAAATTTGTTCAGTGCAGTTACAACTAATTCTAGTGCAGTAAAATAATTTGGAAATATTTTAATTTTGTTTCCTCTTGAATCAAGAGTGTTAATATTTATTTAAAAATCAGTTAGTTAGAGATACAGATAATTTGAGGGTGTATAAAAATTATTGAGGGAAAATGAAAACATTTTTATTGAATTCAGGTGACCATATAAGTGCAGATTCAAATCATTATCAGTCAATGGAAAAAAATCCCAAAACCCAATAACAATACAAGATCAACAAAACAAAAGAAAAAAACTTTTAAAATCTAAGCCAAAACCAAACCACAACCCCAACATTAAATGTAAATCATTGAACAAAGTCCAGGAAATGGAATTTTAGGATCCTTTCATCTTCAGCTGATATTGGTGAAGTAGGAGGAGAAGTTAAATGGAGATCCATAGAAAGTTTGGACAAATATTCAAGAGCTGAAGTTCTCCTATGGAGCAAACGGTCTCAGGGGCTCGGTGTGTATTCATCCATTGAGAGTGTTACGCAGTTCCCTTGACTAGACCCTATGAGGGAGGGTAAAGTGCGGGGGCAGAAAAGGGATTGAGGAGACAACCACTAATGTAACCTTGGCCTCATAAACCTGTCATTTTCTCCCTTATGCTGGTTTGTTTATATTCCTGGAGTTTAAGAGTGGTCAAATGTTTTCATCTGCTTAGAGGAAAAAGAAATTCACTCTTTGAACAAAACCTAGATAGCAGCAGTAAGTCCTGAGTATATTTCTGTGGCCACACTAAAAATGACTCCCTGAAAATGGGGGGTTGTAATGGGAGTGCTGACACAATCTGATTCCTAGCTATCACTTTGCAAGCTGTGCTGTTATAATAAGAAGAAAAGGTTGTGTCTTCAGTGGAAAACTGATGGAAGTTAGTAATGCTGGGTGAAAATATGCAGCTCATTTAAAGGAGGAGAAACTGTAACAAAGTAAATGAATCATGTAAAAAAAAAAAAAAAAAAAAAAAGAAAAAAAAAAGAAAAAAAAAAAAAGAAAAGAAAAAGACAGCTAGGCCAGAAATGAAAGACATATAAAATATAAGGGAAGAAGAATTTTTTCCTCTATTCAGCATACCCTGAGAACCTGATTGTCATCCAATTAGAGGCTGAGTTAAGGTCTGATTAATCTATCACAAGCAAAAGGGCCTGGCTCCAGTCACTAATCGGGGAGGTGTGAAAAGTGTGTGTGGGTCCCTTGAGGTTTCTTCAGCTTCTGTGTTTGCATGATCAGGTGTTCCCACAAAGTCAGTTCCAGGACAACTGTCTTTTCTCAATTATTAGAGCTAATTGTTAATATAACTGTACAAGCCAAGGACTTTGGATCCTGATTGCTGAATATGAGCTTGCTCTGCAGTAAGAGCACAGCCTCTTCTGAATCCCTACCTCTTTCCTTTTTAAAATTAGACATTGGTATAGGGGCAGCCAGCCCCATATGTTATGTAGTTGATTGCTTTTAAACAGGACCCCTGAGCCAGTTTGAATAGCCTGGGTGATAAGTGTCTGTACAGTAGGCTATAAGGAAAAAAGGAAAATTTTTCCCTTGAGCAGTGGATTGACTGCAAAGAAAAGGCTACTGCAACACGAGGCCTGCAGCAGCAGTCTGAGGGCTCAACACAGTGATGGCAGATCCAGGCAGCCTGTTTTCATCTGCTTCTTTCCCACCACCCCCATCAGAGGGGATGGGAGCCCTGGCAGCACACTCAGCAGGATCCAGACACGTCTGCCTCACCTCTCTAGGGGCAAATTTTTGGATTTGGCTGCCTGAGGTACCTGCCTAGGGTGGCAAGACTTGTTATTGCAACATTTCTCCAGGAGGATTTGATTTGGTTCTCTATGCATTGTCATCAAGCATTGCTTGACACACCCTAAGGCATCCACATACGGCTGTCAGATGCGATGCCGCACCTACAGCAGACCTGTGTCTTTCTGAAGTGGCAGCTGAGGCTGGGCAGGAATGTTTTAGGGCATCTCAGATGACACTAAGTGCCTTTGCAATGCTCAGTGCCTCTAGAAGCAAGCCCTAAGCATCTATCTGGCTTTGTTTCTATGAGAAAAGCAGTAAGAGAAGATAGCAAAGCATGGTCTGAATATATAGGAGATATAATTTGGTGGCTTGACAGCCATCAGCCAACATTGATGGGTGCTGGGAGAGAGAATTCAGAGCACCTCGAGAACTGCTTCTCTGTTAGGTGGTGTGGTACTGGCATGCTGAATACATTTTAAAATCACCGTTTAATCATTTTACATCCACAACTTCCAATTTTTCTCTCCTGTGGCTACAAAGGTGGTAAAAAAATCCACGTGGAATGCAGTGTCTCCTCTTGGAAGTCTTCCAGTTTAGATATGAAGGGAGGATGAAATCCTCTAAATCCTGTTGCAGGCCTTCTGTTTATACTAGGTATTGTTATACCAAAGTCTAGCTACCTGCCATTGGGTAGGATAGGACAGGAAGGAATTACTCCACTCACCATTATCACTTAATGTAAATAGCTTACTCTCTGACAGTTGAGATGTGTTGCCTTTGTTCTTCTGTTATTATTCTTTGTTTTATACAATCACACCATTTTCTTTCCAGACTAGGATGATCACATAACTCTTCAATAAGGCCCAGTTGGATCTTCTCCTTCTCTCTCTCTGAAACATATGTATTGAAATACATGAAGTATCAAGACTGTTTTGTATAGAGTTATATTCAGATATTCATGCATATATATGTGCATTTTTATACTCTCATATAAATATACATACATCTACCTATCCATATTTTTATATGTACATATAAATACATACAAATATACAAGAAATCTACATTGTAGTACATACAGCTTTAGCAGATGGTTGTATCATCTCATTATCATTATTATTTCATAATCATGGTTTTACTATTCCCAATAGAAGTATCATTCAGAATTTAAAAAAAAAAAAATAAAAAAAAAAAAAAAAAAAAAAAAAAAAAAAAAAAAAAAAAAAAAAGGTTAAAATTGAAAAATCATTTTACAAAGTATGAAACAAAAAGATGGTATATGTTCAGTCAGTGCCATATTGCAGACTACAGAATGAATTAATATGTGAGGCAAGTGTTTTCCATTCTAAGCATATCTGACCACAGGATTCTGTGATTCTATTCTGTGATTCTGTGATTGCCTGCATATAAATTAAAATCAAATGGATATTTCCTCAGATATTTCTGGAAACACTTTTTTGGCTATTTATTAAAAAAATAAAACAAACTTGATGTTAAAAATATGTTTGTGACTTTCACTTACAATGAAAATGTTGTAAATAGCTAAATCAGAAACATTCAACACTGAGAGAGAAATCTCAGGACTTACTCCTCAAAACCACAGACTTCTAGCATGTAAACTAAAGAAGAATCTCCATGAACATGTAGTAGCATTTATAAAAGCAGAAATGTACTTCATGAAGTGCAATTATATGAGACATTTTATCTTCTTGGGTGGCTGGCTTTGGAGCTGATTTTTTTTACCATTTTATGAGGTATAGGCATAATTGGCCTAACTGTATTGTTTTTCAATCTACAGCCCCGTAAAAAAAGGATGCTAGTCTAATTCCTTAATTAGGCCCACATTGTGGACCAAAACTTCCAGGCCATGCTAGGGCATGAGGAGCACTGATCTCTGTGCCAGTTCCCTTATCTCTCCATCTCTAACCTGTAGGTATGGGAGGAGTACTCTATACATTTTTTTTCATCCTAGAGTGTGACAATAAAGGTGGTCTGGCAATAAGGAAACACCACTCCATTCCCTCCACAGTCAAGAAAACAATCTGCTATTGGCAAAGGTGTGTACCTGGATGGTGTTTTCCATTGGGAAAAAAACAGTGTAATGTTTGGAATTAGCCTGGGGGGTCCAGTTTGATTCACTGCCTTCACAGGAACTGAGAAGTCAGTTAGACCTGGATACTTAGAGGAATTTGGAAACTTTATTTGTATTCAAATTGATCAGAATTAGCTTCCTAATGATCAGAATTATATTCCTAAAGAACATTGTGAACATTCAGATCTTGAGGGTATAGATTCAGTCTTATTATGCCTTAATTGATTGCTCTGTCCATAATGAAAAAAAAAAAATTCCCACTCCTTCAGTTTGCTGTGAAAATGGATACAAGAGCAGGTACTCTGGAAGTATGAAACAATACTGAGTATGCTACTTCTAAAGATAGATGAGGCTGGGTTTTGAGGCAAAAAACTGTCCTTTTGCTTCATTATCAGTCCATGGAAATCCATAACAATATTTTTGTTCTGCTAGTAAAACAAAAGACATTATGATACGTTTTAATCAGTAGACTGCTAAATGTTTTCTTTACTGAACTGTGAATAATGAATTTATCATTGTTCCTGGCTGTTAAATATGGTGTCTCTTTTTCAAAATATCAGTGATCAAAATGCAGTAGGGCTCCTGGGCCTGTTGACAATTTTACACTAACTTTGTATTATTTCCAAGCCTTTATCTCAAATTGGCATCATTTTATTGCATTGATAACTAGAAGTAGCAAATCAGAAATTAAAAAGAAAGAAAACTGACACTGATTGATGTCCAAGTCTTTCTCCTGATTCGCTGATTAAACTCATCAATCTATATGCAGAAGAGATGTCCAATGCAAATGGAACCAATCAGCCTTAACGAAGTTGTGTTGTCAGCATACTAACGGGAAAATGGGATCCCCATGGCAGATAGGGAAAACAAAACTAAACCAGAGACAGTCTGCTACAAATAACATTTATTTAAGAGATGGCAAATCACTATTTAAAACACATTCTAAACATGACAGTAAATCTCATTGGCTGTACGAGATTAGGTTTTGGTATATAGATTGTGCAGAAAAAAAAAAATCAGGCTAGTTTGTGGGGCCCCTGGGCTGTGAGTAAACAGTGCTCTTTCTAAACTCAGTAATCCCCCAGCTTGTTTGGAAAATGAACATTATTGTCACTATCTAAAGTGTCCCAGTCTCCAGACAGTGTTGTTTTCTGAGATTGCCCCTTTCTCTTCCTTGTCTACTGACACAGAGGTGCTACAGTCTGTTTCTTTCAAATGAGAGATCATCAGATTGGAGATGCTTCCTAATTTTTATTAAATTAAACATTTTTACAGGGATTCAATGTATTTATATTGTTTCCATATAAATCAAAATAATTTAGAGTACAAAGTAACTGAAGAAAATGGCTGCAAAGTAAAAGTGTTAATCTGGAAAAAAACCCCAAAAACTTTTGCAGATATTTTGATAAATGTTCAAACGTGTAAGTGCATGGAATATTCAGACTTTTGCATCTAGGGATGGCTGAGCTTAAAGAAGATCAAAACAAGCAAATATGCAAGAATTTCATAAAACTCTAATGAAAATCCTTGGCCAAGTTGAGGTCAGCTAGTTACCAAGTCAATAGGTAAAAGAACTTTCTCAAAATTATTTGATTAGAGATGATTGGACAAAGATGTTTTCTTCTTATGAATTATTTGATTTTTATTGCCTTAATAGAAGAAGGAAAGATTTGCCAGAAATATGTTAACTTTTTATACTTTTATTTTCTGTAGTTACTGTTGCTAGTACAGTCACATTTTGTGTAATTTCTTGTTAATGATGTAATTTCTGAAGCTCCTTGACCTTATTTTTCCAACGGTCAATTAATTTTCAAGAATGAGATGAAGACTTAGATTGGTGATGGAGTCTAGAAAAAAGGAAAAGGAAAATAAAATGTGTTTAGGCTCTTCAGCACTTTCTTATTTAGAGTGGCTACTTACAGAGTCATTGTGTAGAATAAATCAATGTTTCCAAAGCCACTGCTCAGAAGCTGTGTACTACTGAAAGGCTATGTGATGTAATTACAGCCACAGGAACCTAAAAATTCAAGTATAAGGTTATGACTTATACCTAAAGGTACACTTATACCTAAATGTACACTTTAGATTGATGGTGGCAATGAAGGGTAACCCTTCCTCAGAGTTCTCTTTGCCCTCTCTTCTCTGTGGTTGCCAGTGGGCATTGACTCCTATCAGCTGGAGACATGAATACAAATCTCGGTACTCAACAATGTCCTCTTCCTTGAAGCTTTCAAATGTTTCATTTCATATAAAAATATATCTTCTTTATTATTTCCCCTCTTTATCTACATTACTATGTTCCTACAACTCATTAGATGTTTATTTCAATGGATGTAAAAGAAAAAAGAAATAGTGGTATAAATCAGTCCTATTTTCACTTTTAGGCTGCCAGCTCCAAACAATTTCTTAAAATAATGGTAAAGCCACAAAACATTTTAAGGCATCTTTTCTGTCCTGCTTGACATAAAATTAACACCCCATATCAAATTTATTCTTTAAAATTTCCTGAGAAGAAAAATTCTAAAAATATGTGGAAATTAATAGATCCCTCTCTGACCAGACTAAGATGCAATAGGCTTACCTGGGGCAAAGAGTAGTCCATAAGAATGTTATGAATGTTTTCTTCTAAGAAAAGCATAGGGAAGTACTGGGAAAATACTGTGTGGTAGCTGTGGAAAAGAGCAGGATTAGACAAGCAACAGTCAGGGGTGACAGGTAGAGCTGGAGCAGAGGGATGGACTAACTGACCCCTTGAGGTCGTTTTCAGCCTTGTGATTCTGTGAATGAAAACACGTCCATTCCTAACACAACAGAATCTGTCATCACCCAGCACCATTTCCTTTCAGGGTAATGTGTTCAACCTCAACTTTGTCCTTTGTTTTGTTCTATTAGGAAAATATGCTATTGAATACAGTGTCTTGACGCAATGGAATATTCGGTGCTTTGTTAAGATGAGAAAAAGACATAAAATTTTGAAGTTCATTAAGAAATTAAAAATTTCTATATATTTTTATTGCATGAGGAAAAAAGCTACAATTAACAAAGAAAAATGGGGTAATAGGTGTTCTTGGTTATATTTACTTCCTTAGTAAATATTAAATCCGTTCTTAGATCTTGCAAGGTATCTTTATAGTGTTGTGTGTGTATACATGCATATGGATTTACATATATATTTGTATGTGTATCACTTTAAGATTATACTGCAAATCAGACATGAGTGTAGGAAATGGAATTTGTAGCCTAGCATTGTGTAATTTTGATATTGGATTCTTTTTTTCACGTTAGAGGACAGGATGAGAATCAGTAGAATTGAATAAAGCCCTAATATGTGAAGCCTTATAAGAAAAATAGTAACTTTTCCAAGTTCTTGTTGATTCTCCAGTCAAGACATAGGCCTGTTCCAAGCTGAGCTATCTCTTACACTGTTATATCTTCTTTATAAACTTGTTTCAATAAATATTTGTTCAATTATTATCTGAATTATACCACTAAAAATTTTAGCAAGCTCTTTCTAGGCACACAAGTATTTATTAAGTTAGTATAATATTTTATGCATAATCTAGAAAACTGAAAACAATTAAAAATATCATCCAAGATCACTTATCAGGAAATAATCTGTCCATTATGTTACAATTTAATATTGAAGTAACTATGATTTTCCCATACTTTTACTTCCTCCTTTCATGAGTTTTACTGATTATATTTTCCTAGAGAATCCCCTCACCTTCTTCATCATATTCCCCATGACTTTCTGTGCTACTTCTTATGTTTTCTCAGTGCACAAACATGCTTTTGTTTTTTTTACCTTAGGAAGTCCATTTATGATCTTGTGTTGGAGGTTGGGTATTGTTTCCTTTGTGTTAGTTAAATTTTTTCCCTTAGGTTGCTAGGAAATTAATTGCTGGGTAATTAACCAAAACAAAAGGTGACCAAACACAAGTTTTGGAGCTGATATTTTCTGATAATGGGCCATTAACACTCACTAATGACCTGACACATTGCATCATCCCAGTGTGAGATGCTCCGCCCAGCTGGGAGGGACCCAAGCATCCCTACCCAGATAAAAAGGTGAGACATAGGAACAGCAGGACATCCGGTTTTCCACTGCATTCCTGGAGGAAGACTGGACCCATCTCGCCACCACTGGACTTTCTACAGGACCATCTCTACTCCACAGAACTGTGACTGTTACTCCAGAAGGATTCATCTGGACTGCTTCTAACACCCTGACCAACAGGGTGTCAGGTCACATCCCTGACTCTGTCGGGGTTTTCTGCATTTCTTTGTTTGTTTTATTTGCATGTTTATTTTATTTTCTGTACTACTACATTTGTATTTTTAATATTCCTATTAAAGGACTGTTATTCCTATTCCCAAAACTTTGCCTGAGAGCCCTTAATTGCAAAATTATAATAATTTGAGGGAGGGGTTTACATTCTCTCTTCAAAGGAAACTTTCAGCTTTTGTTGGTAGACACCTGTCCTTTCAAAACCAGGACATCTTGTTTTCCATTAATACCCTAGGTGTTAATTTTTTTTTTTTTTTTTTTTTTTTTTTTTTTTTTTTTTTTTTTTTTTTCTTTTTTTTTTTTTTTTTTTTTTTTTTTTAACATCCTTTTATTCCCTTGTCTTCTCAGATTTTTAAAGAAATACAACATGTGTCTGGGATTTTCCTCTTCTCATTCCTACATCTGCCTTCACAGGAAAATCTTCCTCTCAGCAAAGATGTTAAAGATTCTTAGTCAAAGATCAGATTTAAAGATCATGTTTTTCTCCTCAGCATAATCAATACCACACTTAAAATCTTGTCTTTCTCCTCCTTTCTCGACTATTTTCTCACTTGTTTTTCTCTTCTCTCTAGTCTTCCCTTTCATCTCTTCTTTGGCCCATTATTTCAGTTACTTTCAGGTTATTATGGTGGTATCCTTATCTATCTCTTAGATATTCTTCTTTTCCTCTAAACCACAGGTCTTGGTCACTTCATTCCTTTAGACTGATGTAGCTATCACTTTGGGTTTATTTTTCTTCATAGACCTAAAGGAAAGAAATTCTTTATTCTCTCTTCTTTTTGATCAAATTCATCATCGTCGTGCATGTCACTCAGGTTTGTAACTTGGCTCCTCTCCAACAGATTCTTGGTCCTTGCATCCAAATACTGTCTACATAATTTATCAGAGACACACCCCTTTTTAAACATCCACAGTTAAAACTGGTCTCAGCTTTCATGATATCCTATCCCAATTTCTACTAATGACATTCTAAAATTTGATAAAATGTTCATTTTTGTATCCAGAACTTAAACCATAATAACCTTGTCTACAAATTGTTCCTACTTATTTAGAATCCCTCACTTCCTTTTAGTGATATTTACCAACATTTAGGAAGATTCGTTTTCAAGTATTAATCATAAAAACTGAAACAACTACAGGAAAGAGCATGAAGGTGAATCAGGGGAGGCTTATGACAGGTATCAGGAAATGGTTTTTCACACAGAGGATGGCTGAGCACCAGAACAGGCTCCCCCCAGAAGTGGTCACAGCACCAAGCCTGACAGAGTTTGGACAATGCTCTCAGCTATGTGGTGTGACTCTTGGGGCATCCTGCCCAAGGTCAGGAGTTGGACTCTGATCCTTTGGGTCCCTTCCAATCCACTTCATTCTATCACTCTATGACTGAAGCATAGTACATTGACTACTCATGTTTCTGTTTTCTTGTATTCCCCTTACTTAAAGAACCAATATCCTTATCTTCAACATCTGTACAATGTTTTACTCTTGTTTATATACTGCCTACTACAATAGCAGTTTGTGTTCATGATAAGAATCCTAAAGCTTTATAGGGTTAATTCCCTGAAATTTTACTAGAACTACCCAGCTTTAAGAAAAATCAGAATTAGTCCTGCTGCATCTGTTTATGTTGGCGTGGTTCAGATCTGTCACTGTTCATGGAGGAGAGAATGGACAGGCTTTCAATTGCTCAATAGTACCTTTAATCTTAACGCGTGGGTAGGAAAAATATCACTAACCCATAATTTCCTAGAGTGAATCAGAAGAGGATAGTAAGCTACAGAATATTAAAACATTTGTGAAAGAGAAATGTTTCTTTCTTGGATTGTGAAGTTCATCATTATAAAAGGATTTTGAAATATTCATCTTCAATGTAGAAACACTAAATAACCTTGAAAAGAAAAATATGCCCCCAACCCCAATTCTTTTGGAGAGACTGAGAAGGCTAATAAGTGATGACAAACTATTGAAAGCTGTTTGCCATACTTATAAATTCCTGCTTTGGCTTATCCCTCAAACATTTCATCAAAAAGTAGAATATTATAAGACTGTGACATCCATTAGCTGTGGCTAAGCCAAGTTCCAGCATTTTTACTGTCTATTTAAGCCCACTAAAATAGGAATGGACAGTGCCTAGTAAGTATCTGCCTGCTTTGCCCAAGGGCAAGCAGCAAAATTCATCAGGCTTGGTGTTCAGATGATTTGTCTCCTTGAGTCACTCTGGGACTGACCTCACCCCCCACCCCTTGGCCATGGAAGCCAAGGACTCCATTTCAGACGTGGCTGAGCCATTAAAGAGCTGTTTTTCACAACCATAAGGCCTGGTTCTGGGACCACAACATCACTCAGTGCAACAGGGCTGTGGTGAAAATACTCTTGTGTTTATATGGTGGGAGAAGCCATACTAATGAAACAATACATTTAAATCTACGTTGTTCTCCACTCTACACCTGTGCCCAGAATCCCCATGCAGTCATGAATATTTGTACAGGTTCCTCAACTACTAAATTTGTGTCTTTGCTAACCCCCCAATATTTGTCTAGTTCATTATCTCTGAAGGCTAAATATGCTTAAGAAGGAATCCAAGTATTTAAAGCATTGCTACTTTTTTTTTTTTNATACTGCTGAAGTGTCTGTTCATTTCATCTGGAAAGAAATAAATTCCATTTCTAAAAACTATACCTTAATTAGAAGATTGGTAAACAGTTGGTCACCAAAATTAATAATGGGCTATGGAACAGATGCTCATTGATGTATGAAAAAAGATAAAACCTTTTCTCCTTTATTTCTTTTCCTGAAGTGTACTGTTCCAGACAGATATATATGGCTTTTCAGCTTCTCTCAATTAATTGTACAACTTGTGGATAATCTAAGATACCACCCTGTTTCAGACTTCCATCTATCCTTTGAACAACATTTTACTCCACACTTTCTCTCCACTTTTATTCTTTAGATTTTTCTCATATTAACATTGAAAAGCATTTTTCAGAAAACAACTTTTTTTCTGACAGTATATTGTTTCATCAGTCAGAATTAGAGGAATGCAAGTGAAATCTATCAAAAAACACTTGTCAGAATTTTTTTCTCCTAATAGTCAATTTTTCCGTTCCAGTTGGAACCCCACAGAAATTATAAAGGGACTTGAAATAACAAAATACTTAAAAATCAGCTTTTAGAGATACTTTTTGGTATACAAGTTTTAGCTGAATCCTAATATTGATGTGTGTGACAGATGTGTGAACAGTGATTCTGAGTTCTGAACTTTTGACAATAACTTAATTTTTTCCTCTACATCTTCCCTCTCTATATAATAAAGATGTCACTTCCTATTATTAATTCTGCTTTAAGTATAAAAAGGACCATAAAACATTTCTACAGGGCTTCTGAAGATGAAATCACTGTATAAGGGTAATATATACAATATATAATATTTACCAGGAGAAAACATTAAAATATTTAGAACTTACATATAAACTGCTGTAAACCAGGTGTTGCTATTACTAAGTTTTGTGAAACCAATCTAAGGAGAAAAATGCTTTGTATGAATTCATTCAGAGGTGTGAAAGATAAATGGTTTTGCTCGTAGTACATATGTATATGTTTCTTCTTTCTTTTAAATAATTTATTTTTCCAGAAGCTTCTGAACAAAGTCAAGCTCTCAAAAAAGAGTACATTAAAAAAGTGAGACTCTGCTAATAATGTTTAAAGAAATAAAAATCTACTTCAGAGCGATTCAGTAGGCAGGCTGCGTATTCTAATGATAGCAGTGTGAGTTACAGATAGCACACAAGTGATGCAGCAAGGCCACACAGCACCTTGCAATTCAGAATTTGTCAACATTTTGCAGTTTCCCTTGTGAGTCACCACTTGGTTGATGTTTCCCATTTATTGTTTACATAGGCTTAAGCTTTGGAACATCCATACAAAACAGCACATTCGACCTTTAAATCAGTCACACATAATGAGAATTTTCAAATAATTCCAAGCAGTTAATTTAATATTTTATAAGGAAAATGCAACTTGAGTTGTGCAGTTAAATATGCAAGAAGATAAGGAAGGACAGCAAAAGCAGGCACCCATACATTACCAGTGATAAAACAGAGGTAAACTGAAAAAATGTAAGATTGAGTGTCTGAAGTTTGCAACAGCTCATACTTAACGTGTAGGTTTCATTCATTAAATATATGTATGATATAAATATGCTAATCCTGTGCCTCTGTCAGTCTGCAAAGAGGATAAGATGGGTAGAAAACATAATTAAAATCTGTGTAGGTGTTTCTGTTAAAAGAAATTTGCCGATAGTGTGAAATCTGAATTTCTAGCTTGCCTTATTTTAATTCTGTGCTGCCTGGACCCTAAGTATCAAAAGAAGGGATTTCCCTCACTTCCTCAAGCCAGTCAGAGTCCCATATTATGGTGAACACTGGGACTTTGCATGTAGCAGCCAAGATGACAGTGGAGAAGAAACAGAAATAATGCCAAGAAATTCCTAGCACTTCACCCGACATAACCGGATTTCTTTTTCCTTTTTTTCCTGTGTGAAGCTGTCCAGTGACACATGAAACATGGCTCCACAATTGATTGCTAAAGAGCAGTAACTTTTCTACTTACCCTGTCAAAGCATAAATCAAGGAATTGGAGCAGCCTGGGACTTGGGTTCTTTTCTCCTTTTTATTTTTTTTGACCATTGTAAATACATCCAGAGTGCTCTAAATAAAAATCTGGAAAAGGAAATTAAAATCTTAAGTAAGTCTGTCCACAGTGATTTCAGGACTTGATTGTGGATTTCATCCTGATGGTGTTGATTTTAGGGACAACTACATCAAAGCATGAATGGTTTAGCTGCAAGCTCATGTTTACTACTTCACACAACACACTTGTTTCCCCGAAAGCCAATTCTGATTCAAATCAATTTAATTAAGTAACAAAGCTGGTTGTCATGGTAACAACACTACTAATTTGTCATGGCAAATACTCTGTGAGATTGCCCAGTTGCTAAGCAACAGCCAATGGGCTTGAAGACAGAAGATGACAAATTCTATCTGGTGCAGATGTTGTGATCCAGTCTTGAATTAGGCCTCTGTTCGGAGTGGATTCTCAAGAGAACATCACCTGGATAGCTTAATAGCAACACAGGGAGTAGCTTGCCACAACAAATTATATTGTTTTGTACTTTTAAAAATGTGTTTGAGGGAAAAGCTAGTAAAATAAGGTAATTTGATGCTCTGTGTCATCTTTTTTATTTTCCTGTTACAGAATATATGGAGATGATTCAATCTTACTGTACTTGGCTTTGCATATGCATATTTATATCTCTGAAACAGTCTTTTATTCGTCTTTGTACAAATGATACATAAAATCTAGGCATGCAAGCACAAAACAAGTGGATTATGGCTAAATCACCTCAACAGAATCTGTTTGGAGTAACGTGCATAATTCACTCACAACAATAGAGAACAATTTATTTTTAGTTTATTATTCTTTCTCTCTAGAGAGTCTCCAACTTCACAGTTTAAACCTGATTTACTTTTATTCATGAGAAAAAACTCATGATTGCTCTCATAGAAAGTACTACAAATATTTCAGGCTGTTGGTATCTTCCTACCTATGCCTGCTTTTGACCTGAAATCCAACTAAGTGCAAAGTAATGTCACTTTGTCAATGCATGATTTAATTTTTCCTACTAGCTAATTTCTCTCAAATCCTTTTTTAAATGTCTTCTAATTTAAAAACCCACTGGAATTTGGAATAATTTAAATATTGTTTGCAGTTCTATCGTTAGGCCTAAATCTAAAATCTACTTGTTAAACTTAGTGATTGGTCTGCAAAATGAACGAAACTGGCAACTGACAAGGAAAAATAGAGAAATTTATGAGAGTAAGACTAGAGGCTTTAAGACAAAAGTTGATTGATTTACAGTTCATTGGAAACTATTGCTACCAGAAGTGCATTGTGAAATGGGATTGGTATCTCTAGGATTTTGCTTGCTCATCTAAAGAAAATTTCTGTCAGTTTTGAAATGCCTGGGTTTTGGATTATTTTAGAAATTTCATTTCTTCACAGAAACTGAATTTTCAATTAGAAATAATTTGCCAAATTATAATCATAACAGAATGACAAGTGCTCTAATGGAACAAAGACTCAAGCATTGAAATCAAAACAAATCCTTCTAATTTTCTGAAGCAAGATATCTGAATGACCCAAAGTTCCCCTCCTTTGTACTACCATCATTTTCTTTTCTGTGAAATCACTCCTGTTGGCAGACAAATTTTAGAATTCCTGAAAAACCCTAATATGGCAGATATTCCAGCCTCCACACATTTCTGATATGGACAGTACAAGTTTCTTAGGAGATTCATTATAACTGATTGATTGTTTACAGGAAGATCCAGACAAGAACTTGTTCTTGTTGAATATTGAATGTTGAATATTGTTCTCTATGATATTTACTTGAATATATACAGTAACAATTTTGCAGTTTAAATAAAATACTATCCAGAATCAAAACAAAGGTTTGCTTTATTAGTTTTGCTGCAAATGCAATACTTGTGACAAAATTGAAATAAAAATGTGACCTTTCATTGCATCAGAAGAGGGATAAAATTAACCAAATGAACAATCCAAACAAATTTT
>WEIU01004111.1:9240-24171 GCA_013389925.1 Aegithalos caudatus
CGCCTCCTGCACCCACGGCCGTCCCGGCGCTCCCTTCTGCGGCCGCAGCTGCGGCTCCCGTTCCCGCGGGCCCGACACCGCTCGTGCCCACCGCCCCGCCCACAACGCAATCATGCGTCATCACCACGCGCCACGGTGACGTGGTAACGCATCCTACGCATGCGCAACTGCTACAACCTCCGAACCAGCAATACCACTCCGCGCAATAACAGCCAATCATCGCCGCTTTCGGAGCAGTGAACAGACGCTGTATCCCTACGCCGCCTGCGCGGCCCCCGCGATGGTACCGCAGCCGCCGCCTGAGCAAACCGCGGCAGCACAGCTGGCAACGCTGCCGCAGGATGCCACTACGGCCCCACAGCAGCCGCTAGCGCGTCGCTTCTCTCCACAACCCAGGCCCCCGCCTTGCAGCTGTATCCTCCCACGCCGCTTCCGTCCGCGCCGCCGTTCCAGCCGGACCTTGCTGCAACGCTTCCAGGCACGGCAGCGGCACGGTTGCATCCCGCCGCGGAGCCGCACCGGGCATTGCCGCCACTCCCCCCACAGCTGTGCTCGTTGCTACCGGCGGCACCGCCGACAACCACCGAATTGCCCCCGCAGCCCATAGCCCACCCCAACCAGCTGGCGCTTTCCATGCCCCCAGCACCGAGCTCAACTGCGTTGCATCACGGGTCGTCCGTACAGTCCCAGCCAAACACACAAACCCTGCACCGAGGAGGGGGAGGATGAAATATGACAGCTGCTGCAATAAATCCAGGACAGAGAGAGAACTATTTTGCCCCTGCAAATACTAACCCTTTGATCCCAATACAAGGGAATTCCGGAAAACAACCGGGTCTGTTCCCAAACAACTCCAGAGTCCCCCCAGTGCTTGGGACAGATTTCTCAACCCAAAATGAGACACTAAACCCTGAGAATTCGCCAGCATTGATAACAAAACTTGAAAACTCCCAGAACTGTTTTGATGATTTTCATTTAACAGACTAGCATGAGGTAAAATGCCAAATTTGCAAAGAAGAAAGCTTATGTCTGTGAAAAATAGGTGCGATTTGTGCTGATACTATTAAAACAGTAACCAAATATAATAAAATAGTAGTTAATAGTTAAAAGTGTAATGTTTAGGAGGAGAGAAGGGGGGGAGGGGGTCCCCCCTGCCCCTGCAGATGGTTAGTGAAAATATAAAACAGGAAAAAACTAAGATAAGACTAGCTAAAATTATCTGGGAAAGAAGATTTGGGGGAACTCCAAGAAAACTGTTAGTTATATGAAATTTATAGCCTTAATGTTTAAATATGGTGTCTGATGATATAATATAAGCTTAATACACATGTGTAATCAGAAGAGGTTATTGGGAGGACACGCAAGGAAGCCTGTGAGCCTTCATCCAAAAGACCACCAAAAGAAGACAAGGTACTAAAACTAGCAACAAGTGAAGCATGAGCCATGAAGTATACTGACATAGAATTGGAAATAGGAGGAATTTATGGGAAACATTGATGAATATGTATTTGCATATAGTATATAAGTTTAGTTGGAAGTGCTCTGTTTTGTATGTGAGGTAGGGTGAGAAGCCCTCCCCAATCGGTTTTGCTTATGCCTTATTGGAACCTTTATTATACTAAATTACTGCCAAATTATATATATATATATATATTTGATTGTATTTTATTTTAATTAAAATGATGCTAACTTTTGACTTTGTTGTTTTTTTATTGAGTTGGATATATGGGACTTTATTTATAACAAGTCCTTTAGCTATGCCTGTGCTATTCAGTCAGCAGGCTGGTGTCCCTAAAACATGGGTGGCTATCCCATATCAGGAGATAAAAGAATTGCAAAAAGCAATAAAGGACAGTGGCACTTGCTCCCCATATTTTAAACAGCCACTAAGAAGTACCCTAGAAGGACATACACTCACACCACATGACTGTAAAAACCTTGCTAGTATAATTCTTACAGATTCTCAATATATGCTGTGGGAATTCAAATGAAGAAAATTGCTTACAGTCATACTAATGACTTACAGACAAAGTACTAATGTAGACCTTCATTTCCCTTCCATGTCTAAGATAACTGGTGACCCTCCTGATGATCAGAATGATAATCAAGAGAATTTACCCTTTTGTTTTAGTCTTTGTAATAAGCTTTACCTGTGAATCAACCAAAGATGAATGTTTGGGTTGCTTTAGCCAAATCCATAGGCTCTGTTTCCATCTTTCTATCTGACACAAATCCTAACAAACCTTTTTCAACCTGTTTAGTTGGAGTACCTTTTCCAGAAGGTTTTGATAATGTTACTCTTGAAAAATATTGGCACATGGGCATGGCTGTGAAGATTTTGATCATTCTGTTTCTATTCATAAACAGTTACAAAACTTAAGAGATTTGGCTAATCAAATTACAACAGATGACCCATCTTGGCTAGACAATTTGTTTGATGGTTTGAGCTTTGGACCTTGGCTAAAGGAACTCTGTAAGATAGGCTTGATTATTCTATTAGTAGTAATTGTAGTTTTAGTAGCAGTACACTGTATACTTCAGTGTGTGCAAAAAATAATGAATAAGACAGTGTCTAGTATCTTAGTTGTTAATAAGAATGGGGGAGATGTTGGGGAAGATGAAACTAGAAAGCCTTATAAACATGACTGCTTAGATTTGAGAATATGAAACCTATAAGTGAAACAGAATTGAAAGCAAGTTTCGATGTCTGAGATGTCCTTGTTACTGAACAACTGGAAAGCAATGGTATGGCTGGCTGAAGGTAATCAATCCCCTCTGGATTTAACAATGCCCTTCTCCTTACCCAAAGTCCAAGGGTCACAGCAGACCCTACTGGCCTGGCAGGAGGGGCTCAGAGAGCAACTCTTAAAGTGTAACACATAGGGTAATGTAATGATTCTTACAGGCTGTATGTAAATGCTATAGCATTTGTATCTTGTACTAGGTTGGTCAGTAGAAATTAGAATAGTCAGTATAGAAAAGGATTTAATGTAACGGGATACTTCACTTACTTTGCCCTCTTACTTGGTTCTTTTACTTCGCTTATTTCTCTCAGCACTCTCAGTTCTCTCTAAGCTCTTTCTCTCTCTCTTGAGCCTGCTCTGAGCTGTGGCTGGCAGCTCTTGGCAGGTCCCTTTCACCCTATGCCATAAATCTCATACTCCAAGACCAGCCTTGACTCCAGAGATCTCTTGTCTCCACCCATCCCATCCTACACACGCACCCCCAAGACTCCTACACGGCAGGGTCCCTGCACCTCTGACTCTCACTGTATCAGCTGCTCCCTGGCATAACAAAACCTCTGAAAAAAGATAACCAACCTAAATGGATGCTACATATTGGACTGAATAAAAGATAATAGATGTGAACTTTGATTGTCTAACAAATCTGACCTAAAAGGAACGGGAATTCTGCAAATGAGAGCCTGAAAACTCCCATCATGCTTCCACCTGCTCATCCTTTGAGGTACATTTTGTTTAGTTCCTGTAAAATAAAGGCATGACTCACTAACAGGACATATGGAGAGTTAAAGTATAGAAACTAAGATTTCAAAGCTACCATGTGTCTTCAGAAAGCTTAAAAATTATTTCAAAATGCTCATTGTTTTGGTGCAGTCCAATGTTTGTTTCTTGTACACATTTTCTCATTAAATTGGGAAAGCCCTTCCCCCCATATTTTACCTGTGCAGTGCCTTGCACAATTAAATATTTATCTCCAAATGGAGATTCCAGGCTTTATTACTACCTGAATAATACATGTAACCTGAGTTATAACCTCCTAAAGACTTTTTTGCAAGTCAATTTCTGTCTGTTCAGCACTGTTTCCTGACAACAGCTACTGATAGCATTTTAAATAAACTCTTTGGTCTATGCATGTGTTACCTGTTCTTTCTCCCCTTAACCATATTACACCACTTGGTTAAATCAAACTACTTATTT
Organism: Aegithalos caudatus; assembly: GCA_013389925.1. Lineage (NCBI taxonomy): Eukaryota > Metazoa > Chordata > Aves > Passeriformes > Aegithalidae > Aegithalos > Aegithalos caudatus. Next base: position 13,179 of record WEIU01004111.1, read on the forward strand.
AAAAAGAAAATCTTCTTCCACTCAAGAGAAGTTGCTGTTAGCAACTTAACCTAATGAGCAAGTTATCCCAATGGATGGGACATTGATTTAAATGAAGAGTGACAGAATTTGCTCTTACCACAGGGATTGCTTGGTAGGGAAAACCAGCAGGTGAAAAAAAAATTGTAGATTCTCATGACAAGGACCTCCAAAGACAACATATTCCATATTCCTAAAATACATGCTCCACCTTTTATAAACCACTTTAGGACATCAGAACTCTCCTGTGCTAATTTTTGTAGAGAGAGGAAAGAACTGACACAATATGATTTGCTTGACTATGCACTCAAAAGTTTTCTATGATTCTTTCACAACAACTGATGAGAAGAACATTTATCAGGATTTTTAAAGTGCTGTTGAAAGTTTCTAAGGATATTCAAAGCATTATTTTACTAAAACCTCAGTCCACACACTCAGTTCTGGAAGCCTGTCTCTCATGCTAAAGATGCCTCATATCAGCTGCCCTTTGAAAGGCATTCATAAAAATAACTGAAGTCAGTAAACAGGCATAATAGAGTAATGAAGAATATTTGTGTTTAGTCACCTTGGAGTTTTAGGTATTTTTTAGGTAAATCCCTCTTTATGGGGCTTTGGGAACACTTGAAGGCAGTGGTGCTTTGGAAGAGTGTGCTACATAAAAAGGAAAAAATGTTCCTTGTGCACTTACCCTGTTCTTTTTAAGAGGGACCCTGCCTTCCAAGGCAGAGCCTGACTACAGCACTTCATGGAAAAGCTGCCATGGCCTTCCTGGTCAAATGAGCTTCACATGCTCTGTGTCTCAGGCTCTCAACACATCTGATGGGCCAGAAAAATGGAAAAACTGAAAAAGAAATGACACTTCATTTAAGCCTGTTGATCAGGCTAAAAGCTTCCAAATGCTAAGAACTAAAGATAAGGCACACTTCCCAGCAGTGGAAAATTGAATGACTTGTGACAATTGCAATTGCCATTTCAGAGCCTTCTGAGTAGTGAGTGGTTTCCTTGTAGATAATGTTGACAGCATGGCAGCTCTCTGAGAGTGTATACTACTTGTATCCACCTCACACACTGTGCTTCTTGCTTCTGGCACCCAGGAGAAACTACCAACACATACAGCAACATGCTAGGATGGACTTCCTAAACTGATAAATTCAGTCCCTGCTATCAGCCAGTTGTGTCACACAATCCCCTTCATGAGCTGATTAAAGAACACCTCCAAAACTACCTGGGGAGAGAGGTATTTTTACTACCATTACTCTTCCTAGAAGGACAATGTAGAAACTTAAACATCTGATGTTTAAAAATAGTTTCCTGCCTAAATGTAGCTGTGTCTCAATTTGTCCTTATGCCAGATTTTTTCTTTTAGTTAAATCCATCAGTGCTTTCTGATATGTATATAACTGATTCATTAGCAAAATACTAGAATTAGATTAATTTTTAAACAAAATTACCAGACTAAGTGATATTCCAGCATGTACATCTTTATACACAGAGGGGTTGCTGCTGTCATCTCTGGCAAGGTATCTATTCATTTATTACAGTTTAAGAGAATGATGCAATCTTCCTGCAACTAAGTACCTGTCTTGTTACTGGCTGTTACAGAGAGGTCCAAGAGAAAGGCAGGACTCTGGAATGCTGGTGCACAAATGCAAATTATTTGCTAAGGTATAAAGAATTTGGTTCTTGTTCTCACCTAGTGTAATTTCACAAGTCTTTTTGTCTCACTATTGCTCCAAAGGTATAAATATATATAAATAAACATGCATGTGTGAGTGCATGATGATTTTTTTCTAATAGGCACTTCTGACTGGAATAAACCCTTGCTGTAGAATTTGACTGGATCAAATTCATAGTGACATAGTGAAATATTCTTAGTGACACATTTAGTGTATGGAGAACCACATTATGTAGTGTATGTAAAACCATAGAAACCACTCACAGAATTCAGATTTGTAAACAAGAATGGTGAAAATTTCACCGACAATTTAGGACAGCTCTCATTTTACCTGAGCTTTAAACTGGTTTGTACTTCTTGATTTTTCCTCTGGTTTTATGTTTAAAGAAACACTCCATAGCATATCTATAATATTTTATGCTACATACCCAACTAGCATTTACAGTCATTCATAGTAACTGATACTTTTAGGTTTACAGAGGTCTGAACTGCGTGTACATTTATAATACAAGGAAGTGCTATTACAATGTATTTGTTGAGATAATGAGGCAGGAAAAACAAACAAAAAAGACACCACTGCTGCAGCTTATTTTACTTTCAAAACAGTCCATTAAATATCTTTTGACAAATTACTTATTTAAGTAAATGGACAGCTCAGGGAATCATTTCTGTGGCTTCTAATAGGTTTCTAAATTTCTTTGTTTGATTTCTTTTATTGCCATTGGTTGTATTAGGCATCTGGGAATAAGTTAAAGAAAACCCAATAATCAAAAGGAAGCTTTTTGACACTGAGGTCAGGGAGTAGAAGGCTACACTGAGAGATCAAACCTATCACAATGAAGAACGTGTATACTGCAAGGAAAGGAGGGCCCATTCTTTTTTCCCAAGGCAATTTTCTACATGATTATATACAGAGAGCTCAAATTATTAATGCAAACACTTCCATTAGGGTCAGCTGGAGTGCAGTGAGCAGGATGTGTAAGAGCACTTCCTTGGAATCAGCAATTGTTTTGCTGCCATTTATTGCTTCATTTCCACAACGGTGGTTCACTGCACATTGACAACTGAAAACTGTTCCTTTAGAATTCTCTTTCCACATACATTAGTCTTTACTCACCAATAACTTATCTTTTCAGTATAGACACTGACAGGTCACATATATCAGAACATAAAGAGTTGTCATGGCAGATCAGACTACTGGGCCATCAAAACCTGGTAGTCTGTCTTTCCTGTATCTCAGAGGAAGGTGCAGATCCTCACAACATGATAACAAATTTTGCAATGGTACCCATAAGGGCAACATTTCTTTTTCAATTTCCCAATCAGCCTATACCTAGAAGTGAAAGATGCTGCCATCCCTTCAATAGTTTAGAAAAATGGATATAAGGTGTAAAATAAGGTCCTAAGAATAAAAAAGATAGTTTAAACCATAAAAGGAATACTATTTTTAGCATGATCTGTTGCTAAAAACCACAGATAATGTGGCCAAAAATAGTCAAGAGCAAATTTTCTACCAGTGACAGTAGGAGAAACATAAACCTATTGAGCTAACCCCTCAGATGATGAGATCATTTTGGCTGACAGGTTGTATCCTGATGTGACTTCTGCAGCAAAGCAGTTATGCTTATGAAGGAGTTTAGTACACCCTGACAACTAATTGCCAGTACTGCTCTGCCAAATTTGGAAGATGGGGGATGGAGCTTTACGTGTTAATGTTCTTGAACAAATTCAAGCAGCATTAGAAAAAGCATAATACCTTGTAGATTCAAGCTAATTTTGACTGAAAGATGTTGAGGACTGAGCTAGAACTACTTTTTCTTAAAAGCAGTTCCACTCATTAACTCCTTCTGCATTCTGTGTGAAGTGTCAGTGAAGTTCACAACTGGAGGTTAATGTCATATTTTAATGTATGTACAAAGTCTCAGTAGTTAGGGAGTGGTCCTTTTGAGTATTTCTAGCTTATACTAATACCAACTTCTTGCAGCCCATTAATTTAGTTGAGGCTAGAGGTGCTTAACATAAGTAGTCCAACAAAACAAAACAAAGAAATGCACCAAACAGTCTTGCAAAATGTGAAGTCAGGATTGTATGACATTTTGACTAGCAGCTTTGGAAAAGGAGAAAGCAATTTAGCCAAAATGGAAAACTTGTTTGATTCTTTTTTTTTTTTTTTTTTCATATCCCAACAGATACATACTGTACTTACTTGTTTGCTACCACTGCAGCAAGTGATACCAGTAAGCCAGTTCTCAGGATTTTCCCACCAAAAGCTCCACCAACTCATTTAACATGGCACATGATCCTGTTGGTTGGAACACCTAAACTTGCAGCTACCATCTCCTGTAAAACAAGTTTTAATATTTTATGCCAACTGAAACTAAGCCCAGAAGCTAGGTTCTGAAATAGAAACCTTTTCTAGAAAAGGTTCCATAAATGTTTCTATTTTTCTATCAGATGAATATAACTTTTCCTTTACCCTTGGTTAAAAAGCAAAGAAAGAATAACAACAAGCTCTCAACAGTGCTCACATTTCAAATCTTTACCATGCAGACTGTGAAAAGGCCATTGGCTGATACTGAAGAATAATACCCTTGAATTACATTATCTAAACAGTAAAAAGCTTTGGGTATAATAAAAATGGATTAGTATAAAATTTCTATTATTTTTATTACTAAGATAATACCTTTTAATTTTATTTAAAATAAAACTATTTGTTTCTTAATAATCTAAGGTCTTGCTAGTGTCAGGAATGTTTTTGCTTGAAAATAATTTTCTCAAACACAAAGTTCTTCAAACTACTTGGCTATTGGAATATAATAATAATGGAAATTATAAAAGGAGCTGAACTGGGCTTTGAACACAAGATGCCAGTGTTGAGTCTGAAATACCATCAGTTTTCATGCACTATGAGTATTGTGCAGGTCACAAGCTATGGCAGCTTTGTTTTGTCATTTACCATCATGACAATGTTTAGAGGGCTAGAACACTTCTGTTATGAAGACTGAGAGACTTGGAGTTGTTCAGCCAGGAGAAGACAGCTCCAGGGAGACTTGACTGTGGCCTCTCAGATATAAAGGGGGTTTACAAGAAACAGACTTTTTAGCAAACTTGTATTGACAGGACAAAGGGCTATGGTTTTAAACTAAAAGAAGGCAGGTTTAGACTGGACAAGAGAAGTGTTTTACAATGAGGGTGGTGAGGCTCAGGAACAGGCTGCTCAGACAACTTGTGAACACCCCATCACTGGGAGTGTTCAAGGGCACGTTGGATGGGACTTCGAGAAATTTGATGCAAAGACAACCCTGTCCATGGCAGGGGTGTTGAATTAAATAGTATTTAAGGGTTATTTGAAACCCAAACCAAACTGTGATTCTGAGACTGCTGTGTGGAGTAGCACCTACAGCTGTTGGACTTGATCAGATCCTCAGTAGGTTGTGAATCTGTTGGGAACTGATTGCTCCTCACTCCAGTGGAAAACTAACAGAGATGGAGGAGCCTCAGCACTCCACAGGGAGCTTTTCATGCCTACAGTAGTGGAGTATGAAGTACTCTGTTCAAAGGGAAAGGAGAGACTTATTCTGAGAGTGCAGTGATGATTTTTTTTTTTTCATCACTTTACCATCATTGTTTTGCTTATTTAATACCAGCAATTCTTTCCTGATACATCTTGTGTAACTGACAACAGCAGTTTCCAAAGGAAATGCATTCAATTTATTCAATATGCTCTTCCCTGTCATACATCCAGAAAGTGACCAAGACACCACAGAGTAAGAATGCAACCGCATCTCCCAGAGAGCGATGCCCTTAAGAGGGGAAGAAATCACCAGGACTAAGTAATGGTGCAATCTATTTATAAATTTGTATTTGCTTTATTTCTAGTAAGATTTCATCGGAGTTTCAATTCCAATGAAACATTAACAAAACTTGTTCATCTTTATCTATTTTTCCATCAGAAAGACTGTTCCATTAGACCACACACACATTATTAAAACAAGCTGTAAAATGACCACCAGAACGAATGCTGATTCTCTACTCTCTTTAATCCAGGATAAATCCATCTGTGATTCCCACATTACACTTCTAAAATGTTCTACATCCTTAACACTTTTCTTCATATTCCCCCAACAATTCTTATGTCTCCAGCCTAGTTTTCAAGCTAGACAACAGATACAAATGCAAGAGATAATCAGGAGATGACTGTAATCCACTATACACATGCTGACTGACCAGCTAGTAACTACCAAGAAATTAGAAACCAGCGTGCTCATTGCCTTTTCATCACTGGGAATATTAGGAGATTTGTTTTGTTTTGGTTTGGTTTTGTTTTTTGGGGTTTTTTTTTTTAAATTCTAATGTTTATTATTGTAAAACTTATGAGACCTTTATACGTCATCCACTGACCACCATGAGAGGGCAGAAGACCCCAGACCCCAGCGTTAGAAGACTCAGCTATGATCAAATATGGAAAGACATGGACTGAGGGGAGTGTGTAAATCCAGAAGGTATAAAAATGAGAAGTTCTGAAAGAAACCCAGAGCTGTACGCGGAGCACGAGTTGAGCCTTGCACTCTCTGGCTCTCCCAGCACGCGCTGCTTGCTTGGACTTGTCGCTTCAATAAAAGTTGGTCTAATTGGCAATCAATCCTCGGGTCTTATCTTTATCAGCCTTACAAAATCTAAATAGATATTTAAAGTGGAAAAAATCAGATTTTCTGGGTTTCTAAATTGCTGATGTTCAGTAAGTGAGTATTGATCTGAGTAAGAAAACATTGTTTCAATCTCTGATGATCAGAGATTACAGATGGGGAATAAATTGGGGAAAAGTCACTGAGAAATAGTTCCCTTGATCCTGGCTCCTCTTATTGCCTATTGTCTTTTTTATTTCCTTTTTTCTAATAATAATAATAATAATAATTCTGGATGAAACTTAAGATAACAATTTGAACAAATTTAAAGTGTTTAAAGCTAAAATATTTTTCTAGGGAATATCAAAAAATGAAAAGAAAAACAAATATTTACCTATATTTAATTTGAATTTTTCTTTGGGTTTTCAAAAGCTGGTGTTTTGACTTGTGTATTGAGGGTGCCAAAATATTAAAAATCCTTGTGGGTGTTTCCATCATGAACTATTTACACAGTGACCTCAGAAAATACCAAACGTGTTCTTTGCTGCTCTCTACTGTTGATTTAGGACAACCTGCTCGTGTTAATTTGAGCACACAATCATCACACACCATCTTAATTTCTAAATCTACAGTAAGACCTAAGAACCCCCTGAGATCTTGAGACAACAGTACTATAGCTATGCTACAGTATACATATACTATACCTGGCCTTTGCAATCTTTTTGTTTTGTTTTGTTTTCTTCTCATTTCTTTCTAACTGGGTTGCACACAGCAATAAACCAAATTTAAGCAGTCTGACAATGAAGTTTGCTTAGATATTTATCTTCAAAGAACTGTTTAGAAGAAGTGAGTATACCCCAGAATCTATTTTTACAATCAGCGATTCTCCAAATGACATACAGTTAAAATCAACCACTAAAAGCCTCCTGCTTCCAGTCCTTTGGAAAATCTGTACCTGACCTTCTCACCAAGGGTCATGCTTGAACTGTGACTTTTTACCTAATCTTATAAAGCACAAGACAGTGAAATCACTTGCCTGTTATATTTGGATACTCTGAGGCATTCTGGTTTTGAAATATTGTAGGACACTCCCATATTCCATAAGTATGCCAGGATATTGGCATGGATCCTGAAAAGGAAGTTAATTACTACTAGAACTCACATTTTGAACATTACAATTGAAAAAGAGAGCAACTAGAATCAAACACAAAACTTTTACACAGGAAATGTTTTTCAGGCTCAAACTAGAAAGGCTCTAAAACAACAATCTGAAAACAATGTAAAGGTTTTAGATGTCACTAAATAATATTTTAAAATATATTGCATTCAACAAATATGTTTTTTAAAGTAAGCAACATAAAGTAAGGACAGACAGAGGAGCTTTGTTTTGAGGTCTGATCAAAACTGGCTCAGAATCACTCCTGGTAATAAACAATTACCTAGTAATGGCAATTTAGAGGAAAGAGCTCAAGGTAACAGAAGAAAAACATAAAGGGGATATTTTTCTCTGTAAGAACATATTTAAGACTAGAAAAAAGAGTAAATTACACCTAGAATGTCTTGGCAAGTGAAATTTTAGTGTCCTCATCTCCCAGTCAACAGTTCATACAAGAAGAAGGGTTGGTTTAATAGCTACAGTTTTCTTCTATTTCATCTATTTGTGTTTTGAACTAGAGACAGAATAAGATCTCTTGTACATTTTCTTTGGGTCTTGGAGCTTGCTGCTGGCTGTTGTATTAATATTGCTCAAATGTCTTTTAAAGACTAATGTCCAAGGTAAAGATATCTCAGCATCTAAAAATCCAATGGGCATCTCTCCATCAGTCTCTTTGGGAGTTAAACACTTAGGTTATTGTGTAGCTCCAAACACCAAAGACAATGATTGAGCACACTGTACAAATTGCAAGCACTAACATATAGCAACATTTGCTTGCACAAGAGCAGACATGGGGCATGCTTGGTTTGCTCAGCCTGGAGGAGACTCAAGGGAGACCTCACTGAGGTCTTCAGCATCCTCACAAGGGAAAGTGGAAAGGCAGGTACTGACCTCCACTCTGCTGACCAGGTATAGGACTGGAGGAAATGGCATGAAGCCAGGAGGGAAGATTTTTCACCCAGAGTGTTTGAGCTGCTGAAAGTAGTGGTCACAACCCCTAGCCTGAGTTCAAAAAGCATTTGGACAACACTCTCAGGCACATGAGACTCCTGTGCAGGGTCAGGAGTGAGACTCAATGGTCCTGATGAGTCTCTTGTAACTTGGTATATTCCATGATTTTATGATTCTATGAACTAATTTACCCTTGTCTTCAATGACTGCGATACTTCCAGGAAAAATCTGTAGAAGAAACTGACCATCAAAGTTTTCTTATAATCTGTATTTTCACCACCAGCTGAGCCTGGAAGAACAATTTCCTTAAGAATTAGTCTTCATGCTTCATCCAACATTTGTTCATTCCAGTGCCTGTTAGGAAGAAATAGATATAATCAGACCAGGACTAATACGAAATAAATACAGCTTGCAGTAATATATGTGTACCATCGACCACAGACATGATCCTGCTCACAATGAAACCAAAATATCGATTCTCATAATGTTTGCAATTTTTAAAACTGTGTAGATCAATGTTGCTCACAGAGCTGGGCTCCCATAGGTAAACTGAATTAAGTGCTATGCCAGCATTTTAAAATAAACAAATAGATAATTAAACAAACCCTTTTAAAGGTGCCTTAGCAGTCTTCCAGATTCTCACCATATTGCAGATACTATCCTTTATTTGAAGAAAAGTAGATAAAATATAGTTGCATTTGTATATCTACAAAAATGTAGATACTTTCAAGGGATCTAATTAGCTGTTACATTTCCTGAAAGCACTGTCTTCTTCAAGTATCTCAACACTGTTAATTCTCCATAGTTACACAACCATAGATATCAAAATATTAGTCTCTTAGACTAAATTTAATCATGTAAAGCATCAAAAAATAATGAGCACTTCAACTAATGAAACAGTTGCATGTTAAATGGAAAACCAGGCCAGTGGGACTTCATTTAGTGTTGTTTTTATGCTGCTTGAATTTGCAATTTTTTTTTCCTCTAAAACTTGGAAAGGTGCTGCAAACTGGGAGGGAAAGTCAGGGACTAATTCTGGAGATTATTGGGACCTTGAAGAAGAAGAGATACTGAAAAAGTGAAGACTTGACTTTTGCTTCTAACTTTATTGTGCACACGTAAAGTTCTCAGACTTTTATATTTAGAGACAAGCTGAAGGACTCAAGTACACTGGTGAGAGGATTATCAAATATATGGGATACAGAATAATTTACTCGTACTTGGGTTTAGGTGCAGACTGACTGATGTATACCTCACCCACCTATCTCACAGCTCATCTCTGTTATCTCTCTGCATAATTCACACTGGAGTTCCACTTCACACAAAAAGTCATCCTTAAAGCTTGATTATCCACTTGAACATACAAGGCATCGATCAGGCAAATGAAATCTTCCTGTACTTTCATGTCCCAAGCAACATGAACCCAAACTTTCAAAGTCCATTTGTTCAGAGACACAGAGAAGACAGAGAAATTTTACCTTCCAGTAAGTGTCCAACAGGTTTGTTTTGCACAGATTGTTGTTGAGACAGCACCTCCATAGAAAATGCTTAGATCCTTTATAATGTCTGTACCTTCTTCAAAAGGGACTCTCATCCTAGCATTGGTTATTGGAAAAGCATTTTCCTGTCTTGGTGCTAGTTGAAATACAGAGACATACTCCCCCTGAGCAAGATCAGATAGAAGTGCAGACATGTAAGTATCTAAAAGTATAACTTGTTATTGCACTATGTGAAGCAAGAGAACAAAAATGAAGAGCACAAATGCAGCTTCCTGAGCATTCAAGACCATGCACTTTCTTCTCTTGACCTTTTAGTAGCTTTACCATCTTTGATTTTCTAGCAGCTCATACCCAATCCTCCATCACCTACACCGTTCAGATGACCTAGATTTTTCACGGTAGATAACTGGAAGTCAGGGATCTTGTGGAGCTGTATTTATAACAAGACCATAAGTTTAGAGGCTTCAAGGTATTGACAAACTTAAATATGCAGTCCCATATCCACTCTTGAAAACCCAGTATCTGTTAAAGACTATTATTTACTTCAGCAACATTTATAGAACCACCACATCCGATCTTATCCCATTTTCAAGAGAAATCCTCAGGAGATGACAATGCTTTACCTACTTGATGCCAGCCATATCACAGGTGAGCAGTCTGCTTTGGTGAGCACAATGGCAACTTGTCTGAGACCCCCTTCCACAGGGGACCTAGACAATTACTATTGCCCTGATCATTTTAGGGCAAACTTTTGTCTGAATATTACTTTTTATATAGCATCACCAGCTACCTGCTGAATAATGTTTTTTGGCTGAAACTGGGAGGTAGTGTGGCACTGAAATGAATAAATGTAAGGAATTCAGAAAGTGAGCAGTAACGGTGCTAGTTTATGCCCCCTCCTTCTCTTTAACTTTGCATAAAGTCTTTAACTCTACATAAAGCAAATCTAAACAAACTAATAACTTACCTTCCTAGAATAGGGAATATGGATAGAGACTAAGATCTCTTCTGGTGTTATTGTACTGTATTGGTACCAACTCCATCTGCAAAAATATCACTCATAGGAATC